>JAOVVI020012784.1:0-12101 GCA_028571085.2 Nepenthes alata | reverse complement strand
GTCGACGGATTAGTGTCCAACACATGAGGGTAACGACGTCCTCTCACATGAATGAATACCATCAACCAAACACAGATGACGAACTAAAGTCCAATACAAGTGTGCAATGACATCCTCTCACAAGAAAGAGCACCATCTATCAAAATAGAGTCGACGCATTAGAGTCCGATAAAGCCCAAACGTGTTCAACAAAAATTTGGCAAATAAAATGAAAAGCATCAGTGATAACGATTGGAACAATTAAACTAAGTCATTAAAAGATAAATTTCAACAATAAGATACAAGTCTTCAACATGATGATTACAAGTGCATTGCCCATTGCCCACACAACAGCATTTCGACAACCTAAAGGGCCAAGAGTAACCGAAAATAATGATGGCAGGTCCCCACAAGACTCTGAGAAATCTTTGATGTCAAAATATCGAGAAGCCCCAAAATTTCTTGGATCGGGATAGCCTAAAGGGAAGTTGAGAGCCACCAAGGAAACAATCCTCTTGCAAGTGGAAAACACTCTTGGTCATCCATAGCAAGGCCAACCTCTTCTAGTAGAAGTCGTACACTCGATCAAAGACATACCCCTCAGCTCTCCCACAAAACAAGCACACTTAGTCTGAAGATCTGCAATAGGGCTCGCATTTGAATTTGATCGATGCTCAGCCTCCTGGAGTCTACCCTTGAGTGTGGTGATCTGATTCATAGCGATGGCTTTCTCGTCTAAAAACTCTTGAGATCTTGTTAACCAATCAAATAGCTCTTTATCTAAATAAGTGGCTCAATCTCGACACTGGTCGGTCTCAACAAGGGTAGCATCAACACGAATCTCCATCTCCATGACAACGGTAGGGTAAGTGTACGCTTGAGGTAAACGGGCAATTTTAATAACATGTACATGCAACTCATCATCGATCAGGCAAACGAACTCCTGTGACTGCCAAACAAAAGGAATTAGTCAAACAAAAAGAGAAAGACAATCATGATACTTGGAGATGAAGGGATACATAAGCAATACCTCAGAGGGAAAAGATCTTTCTTCGAAAGGACTCGGAGAAGATCCAAACTTAGAGACAGCCAGAGTCCTCTAGGAAAAAAATGGTTTGGATTGTTTGAGTGCCCAAATACAAAAGTGGCAGTTTGAGGAACCTCCTCCACTTTCAAAACCTCCAAATTACTATCGAAGTCCTCTGTCACCCGATTATTATTAGTAGACTCCACTACAAAGGCAACAAGAGGCGTAGAAACAGGCTCATCGAGCAACAAATTAAAAAAAATTGGGACGTCATACTCAGTAATGAATGAAGCATCGATTGGTTCATTCAATCCGTTGACAACATGGTCATTTATTCTAGTAATTGAGAGTAATGAGGCTTCTCCACCCACAATGAACTTGGGAAACTCTTCAAAAATTTGGCAATCTGTTGAAGAACGGATATAACATCGCCTCTGAGATGGCTTATCAGCTTCCAACATAGCAATCCCATCACAGGCCTTGTCGATCACTTTGTCATAGTCGCTTGAGGAAATGAGGGGGGATCCGCCGTTCCAATCACCCTTTTAGGAAAATCCTAAATGAAAGTTTTTTTTTATTTTCTCTTGAGATGACGGAGAGGCATATTAACAATGGCCTCCCCTTCAACTGTCACTTCCTAGTTGACTTCAATGACTGCCTAGCGAGTGACAAAATTACTTGTTCTCTAGAGTGGGAAGGCATTTTTTTCAATCAACTCCGTCAATGGCCGAGCCATAAAAGTCTCATTCTCAAAGATATCTCTGGGATAAGCATGATTGATAACTTTCAATCGTTGGAGATGGTCCAGTCGAAGGGACCACAATATAAAAATATCAACTATTCTAATCCTTCGTTGAGTTTGAAATGCCCCTACTTATTATATTTTTTTTTCAAAGAGTAAAAGAAATTCAATCACTTTCCTAATTGAACCAAAAAATAACTTTAACAGCCCTGACGTCTAGACGAAGTTTCTCATGATAGAAAAAAAACACACAGGGAAATCAAGTATCTAATAGCGTTCGGGTGCAGGTGCACAACGAGAATCTTGAGAGCCTCTAAAATCTCATACAATTTTCTCGTATAGGAAATGTGGAGCCCTTCCTTCAGATAAATTTCATAAATGGTGATGAAACCAAGATATAGAGAGAAAGATTCTCTCATTGAATGAATGAACCTAGAAGGGAACACCGATAGGAATGTTATACTCGTTGTAAATGTCTACCACATCCTCACTGGTAATGACGGATGTGATTTCAACAGTGCCTCTAGAAACTGTTTGAGGAGCTATGGAAATGAGATGAACGGAATTAAAGTTGGGAGAAGTGAAAAACGAAGAAATATAAAAATGAATGAGCACAATAATTTAAATAGGTAAGGATTGCAATCCAAAATGGAGTTGTTCATTCCTACCAAAGGGACATGTCATCATGATAACTGAAACACATGTTAGCACAAGAATGCACTACATTTTCACTGAACTGCTCATGATGGACTAATATAGTTCCGTCCAAGGAAGAAATGCACAACACCTTGTCCACTCAGGCGCTCTAGTCATGATAACTGAACATAACGTTCCTCAAGACAGCAAACCGGTAACAAGCAATCCTAAAACTTGGTTAATTGTGATGGGACAAGACGGCCCAAATTAGATTTGATTTGGATGGTTTGCGGATGCATAAATAGTGCGTTCATTCAAAGTAAATTATTACACATCGGAATGTCAAAAGATTGACTTATTTGAAGTCTTAATTGTCAGATTATCAAAAATTAAAAATTAAAAAATGTCGTTCAAACGCATGTTCCCCACACAGCGCATTCACCAATCAAAGAACGCAAGTATATTAAAACCATGCAAAGAAAGAAAAATATCGTTTAGGTAGTTATATTCATTGATTCTTTTCATAACGTACAACCTTATGATAATAAAAGTATAACTTAGGCAAAAAAAAAAAGAAAAACATAGAACAACCCGATAAAAAAATCCCTCTCTCTAGAAACTTCAACGGCACTGTGAAAGCACGCAAGGAACAAAACTCATCCGTCAGAACTTACTATAGTCGCCAACGTCACCTCACGATAAATATAAAGCCGATGACCTTATTACAACGATGAAGGCCTTGTTTTATCAAGGAATTAAAAGGGAAAACCCAATCTGATTTTCCATATAAAAGAAGGTAACTTGGATAATTTTCATGTTCTTCCATAAACTCTGGCTTCAAAGTCAGAGTGATACATCCTTCAAAGTCTGGAGTGATACATCCACCGATTCCAGTAGCTACTACTCACGACAGTGAAGACACTATGATGATTTAGAACAGATATATTGATGAGCAATACAACAAAGAACTCCTCAATTTATATTCGAAAGGAAGACTCAGTATGCATTTAACTCAAAAAGATGTCAAATCATGGTTATTGATGGCAAGGTATAAAATTTTACTAAACACGATCCCAAATCAGCAGAATATCTAGAAAATGAGCATGCATTGAAGAAGTTGTAGTTGGCATCCCATTGATGGCTTGTTGGGAGGTTTGAATTGAAACCCCCAGCATGGGAGCTAATGGTGGTTACAGTTGGTAACAAGCCAACCCAATGCTTAATTCAAAAAGAGGTTCAATCACAAGCGGTCCAATAGAAAATACAATAGAACCTATTCAAGAATAGAACATGAACGCCTAAAACCAAGTGGTTTTATCATCAAATAGAGAATGTCTTAACACACTACTAGCAACGCTTCTTACCATTGATCTGAAACAACGTCATGCACATGTATCTATTTTAGGTGTCGATTAGCCAAACGAGACCCTTATCTATAAATCAAACCTATCCTTCAAAAAAGAGAACACATAGAAAGAGAGAGAGAAATGCTATCTAATCAAATATTCTTCCTCATTATCTTTCATTCTCAGTATTTTCCTTCCTCTATATCTTTTCAAATCTATTAAAAAAATTACTAATCTAAGATAGATGCACACGCATCTATTTCAAGCGCTGATTAGTCGAATGATACCTCTATCTATAAATCAAACATCTCCCCTTTTACATTATCTTTCATTCTCTATATTTTCCTTCCTCTATATCTTTTTAAATCTATTAAAAAGATCATTGATCTGAGATAGCTGTACGCGTAACTATTTCAGGCGCTGATTAACCAAATGGTGCCTCTATGTATAAATCAAATCTCTCCCTCAAAAAAGAGAACACATAGAAAGAGAGAGAAAAGCGGCTATTAATCGAGCACTCATCCCCATTATTTTTCATTCTTTATATATTCCTTCCTCTGTATCTTTTTTTTAAATATGTTAAAAAGACTACTAACTTGAGTGTCAAAAAAATATTGAAAAGAGAGTCTCGCATACTTCTTATTTTTAACTTATTTTATTATGCAGTATAGAATTTAGGTTCATAGTTACAAAGATCAGGCACATTTATATTCTGATATCCAAACAAAATAGTCAATTTTCTAATTCATATGACAATTTGGACTCTCAAGATGTGTCAGTAATATTATTTTTATTTTAGATACCAATAAACTATATTTTTAAATTATTAATAATTATTTTCGGTGAAACTAATCATCTAAAATATGTTTATATTTAGACATTATTGTTTTGAACAATTTTAAATTTTTAGTAATTTTTTATATAAATATAAATGTTTAAATTAAATATACAAAAATATAAAATTCTCTGTATCAATTTCAATTGTCTTGATTTTAATTATAGATTAATACATGCATTCGGTTTTTTAAAAAGAAAAATACGAATGAAGAAATTGAAACAAGGCACTGAGAATAATACGAATCTTGTGCTCCTTGAAAAAAATACTAGACGTAAATACGAGAATTTTATTTTTATATATATTATGAAAATAGAAATTCACAGCAAAAAAATAAAAAATAGTCTCACTTTTTATTTGACCGATATTCTTCGTTTATTCTCTATAAACTCCGGATGCCTCTTCTTCTTTGTATGCCTAGCTAGTAGATTTTATTTATTTATTTTTTATTTTTTAAATTTTGAATTGTCGCATATATATGGGTTATATTGATTGTAGAATTTATTTTCAATTGTATATTTTATTTATTTATTTTCTTTTTTTAATTCTCTTTATATGATGCCTCTTCTTCAATGTAAATACATGGAATATCGTTCCTAACTTAGGCACCCTATGGAATTAAAATGGCTGAGTTGAAACAATTACTATTAAAATAATTAAAAAATATATTTATTGAATTTTTTATGAGGTTCGTTTCAATCCGCATAAAAAGCACTATGACCTTATTATTATCTCAAAACAAGGCTCAGTAAAATAGATATATTTATAAATATGCAGACTATCTACACTTTGACGATCCCTATGATTCTCTTGGCACCGTTCCTGCATAATTCAAGCGAAGGGTAAAAAGGGCCCCCTTTTGGGAATATCCAAGCCATCGATGAGATACCATTTTAAAAGAGTTAAACTTTAAATATTACGCGAGAATTTACAAATCAGTGAATAGTTTCATATAGACAGCTCCTATAAAACATAGGCTTTTCAAAAGTTAATGAAGGAAAAATAATTTAATTTCATAATTTAATATCGTAGTTTTTGAATAAGCGAAGTAAATGTTAAAACTATATCTTAAAGTATAGGTAAATAGAATTATTTGAACAAATCCTTAGTTATCCTTACTTTATGCTATATATTTAGAGCTAGTTACTATAAGAAATGGCATGCCACAATGTTTGGGTTAAAGAGAAAAAAACCATATTTTTCTATAGAAAGGTACTAAATGAGAAAAAGTTTAAAGTCCCATTTGGTGGGATTTGAAATTCTAAATTGGAATTAACATTTTAATTATGTTATTCGGTTTCATATAGATTAAAAATTCATTTTTTTCATAGGTAATTGGTATACATGTATATTTAAAATATTTTGTACAAATGGAGGGACTCTTTGCAATTTCCGAGTTTAATTAAATGAAATTAAAAAAATAATATGAAATAAGATTATTAATTATACATTAATTAAATGTAATAAAATTGAACTAGATAAAAATAAATAAATAAAATATAAGTGGGCCGACCTTGACTTTATTCTTTAATTTAGTGTTATTTTTAAATTATTTAAAAGAATTGTATAAAAATATAAACATTGATATTTAAATAAAAAATATTGCTTGTGGATAGTTTATAATATTACCGATATCATGATGCGGTAAATACGTTTCATGGAAAAGCGGTTTCACCAAACAATTTATTAGGTAGCAGCGGATATATGTGTTAGGGTACGGAGTCAAATGAGAATAATTTAGAATATATATATATATTAAATATAAATACATTGATAATAAAATTGAATTTTTCACTAGTCAAACTGAATTTTTCAAATTTATCACATAAAATAATTTATGAATAGCTGATACTCCCTTAATTTTATAAATTTGTTAAACCTTTAATTTCTTTATTGAAAATAAAAAACATAACGATAATAGATTTATTATTGCTAAATTTATAACAATTATAAAATATTGATCAAATTAAAAAAAAAATTTATGAATGACATCAATTGAAACCATACATCTTATGAATAATGTCTACGTTACTTAGTAGACTATGATTTTAATCTTTTCAAATATGAAAAAATAACCCTAATCTATAGATATGATTTTATCAATAATATTATATTGACATATTTCATAATTAAATAAACAAAAAATATAAAAAATTTTCAAATATTAATAGAGACGAATATCGAATACAATACTATTTTACAAGATGTGCCCTCTTTTAAATTTTACATCTATTCTACAGATGAGCGATTTAATCTAACATATTCATACCCAATGTAAACCTAAAGCACGTATAAGGGCATTAAACTTACGATATTCACACTTAATATACACCTATGTGATACTTGTGCAGTAGGGCACTAATACCATTACCCCTAATGCGGGCCTAAGTAAGATAAATACACTTGGACACTACTTTCTTCTTAGATGTGTATTTTGGCCTATTTTTCAACCCTACTTATAAAATAATCTCTTCTCTTCATAGTAGGTATAGAGAAAAATAGATGCTAACTCTTGAACTCTTAAATAAAATCAAACTATTCTTTTGAAATAAGAGTGTCAAGCTCTTCTTATCTAACTTTTTTTCTCCGTTGTTTATCTGTTTTCTCTACCCTGTAAACCTTCATTGATGAATTGGTGACGTAAATACTAAGATCTAATAATGTGTAAATGATCACTAGTAAGTGAAGTGAGTCTGATAAAATGATTAAAAGTTATTCGATTTTATTATTACAAGTAAATTTAAAGAGTTTCTTAGTATAAATAATAAGTTAGGAATAAGTTAGCTAAAATTTAATTTGTCTATATCTTTCAATATTCTGTTTTTTACGAAAATTGATTTTTATTTATATAAAAGAAGGAATATACATTACATATACTGTATATACATTATCACTTTGCTTTAAATATCCTTATAGAATCTAAATGAATCATGATCAGAAACTCCTTACACTTTCATATTTGATTAGTAATTAAGCAAAAGAAAAGGTAAAGCTAATTATGTACTCTATATATAAAAGAAAGACTTAATTTGAAATTATGTGAAAGCAAAATAGTAAAAGTAGAGCAATTAAACTACTACAACCTAACAAGTTTGCATTTACCTAATTGAAAGTCCTCTATCTACCTAACAGGGAAAATGGAAATAATATTGTAAAAAAAAAAAAAAACAAACATTAAAGCAATGTTGTGTTGAGACGAACATCAGGGAACAAGGGTACATATAAATTGGCTGTTGAATTTGTCAGAATGGATTTATTCTTCCCAACATTAATGTTGTCACTTTGTGAGAGACATAAATGAATTGTCAATAGTTTTATAGATATTTATAAATCTAATATTAACTGTTGCCTGTTATAACATCTATATAAAGTGAAGAGGGAGAAAAATAACAGCATTTCAAATTATTATCGCATATTTATATTTTATTATATAAGTTATCAGCTCGTAAAAAAAAAAAAAAGAACTCAATATTCACGACTTAAGAATACTTCAAAGTATTTAATTCGTAGTACAGATAAACTAACTTTTGTTAAACAAATTACCAACCAGGTTTTTTAGGGGGAAAAAACAAGTGTATAATTAATTGAAATTCTTATTAAGAAATTATTTATTTAAAAAGATGTAGTTATTAATTGCAATTTAAAAAAAATTACTTTCGCCCAAAAAAAACAAAAATTCCACCCCAGAGATGAGAAAAGAGGAGAAAAATCATACGAGTGAATCTTCTTGTATATACATAAATCTTCTTGTAACTATGAATTACTGCTACTGCTGCTCTCCCAAGTAACACTATCAATCAATGCTTCTTAGTTCTCAGAACTAGAAAAAATGACAATAACAATAATATAAACAGAAACAGAAACAAATCCGAGTTAAAGTGAGAGAGAAATTTACATAACCAAGCAAATCCAAGAGATCTATTCACATTCCAGCCATATAAATAAGAAATATGAAGCCAAAATCATCAAATAAATTATACAAAGAATGAAAATAAATTATACAAAGGTCTCTGTTTTTTTTTTTTTTATTTTTTGTTTTCTGATTCAGATTATTAGGGTTTTGATTTAATCTAACATTTACCCAAAAAATGTTCAGATGAACTGCATTACGAGATAATCATGGAAAAGCCAAATAAGAAAGCATGCATAAATGCAAACATGTGTAAAGAAAATTAATCGAGGGAGGGAAAAGAGCAGAAGTATGAGAGAGAACATAGAAGAAGAGAAGACAATCCTGTCTGGTGTTCATTTTCCCGGGAAATGGAAGAAAATCCTGGGAAGAATTTTCCTTGACCCTATCGGTATCTTCCCACAGCTTTATTGAACTGCAACATCAAATTTTCCCAAATCGTTCTTGTTTTTGAAAAACAGCAGCGATCTGATTAGATCCGCAGTTCAAGAAAGCTGTGGAAAAATACCGAGAGGACCATCTCTTTTTCTTTCTTTTTCCCCTTTTGCTGCCATACCAAAAGAAAAAGAATGGCATGCAGCAAGCTCCAATCCTTCAACAATGCCCTAGTTTTTTGGGGCGAAGAGACAGACAGAAACAGAAGGAGAGTGAGAGAGCGAGAGTGAGAGAGGGAAACAGAGAGGGAGAGATGAGATTGGAAGAGAGATGACGAGAAGATGAGAGGCGTACGTAGGGGTATTTATAGGAGAATTCGATATAAATAATATTATTTAGATTTATTTATATATATATATATTAATCACCGATCCCAAGGAGAATATTAAGGCTGAACAACCCTTCAGAGTTTTTAATTCATCCCTTCTCTTTTCTGTCCACATACTAAAAGCTGGATTTTCTTTTATTATTATTTTTTCTTTTTTTTGGGAAATTTCGAAAATTCGTATTTTATTAGATAATAATGGTATATGTAGTAATCTTTTCGAGTTAGGATTTGCCAACGATCGCTCATGTTATGTGTTATAATACATATAACATAATTGATTTTTAAAATATATTTAAGCGTTAAAATATTCATCCCTTTTATCCGTTTTAAGATTTACAATAATTATAACTATTAAGCCACATATCTTGTTTATAAAAATCAGTAATATAAATTTAGTATTATTATTATTATTATTATATTTAATTGAATATAATATTTTTTTTCGAAAATAATGTTGGATTATACGAAGAGAATGACACTTATTGTGTGTTGTATAATTTTTCGAGACTTCGGGAATAACAAAATTACGTTGAAATGTTATGAAAAATATTATTCTATCTCATATTGAGTTTTATTTTAAATGTTTTCAAGTTAAATAATGTTAAATTTATTAATTTACATTTAAATCCCAATTGATTGAATTACAATTTTCTAAAATTACATCTTCAAATTTTTGGAAAGCCTTTTTCAAGAATGTATATTCTGTTTTTTACAGTAGTAAATATTTTTAAAAATAAACAGTCAAATTTAACGTTATTTACCTTGAGAAAAATTAGTAGACACAATCAATTTATTTAGCAGACACAATTAATAATCTCTTATTTAATTTCTGAAAGGGTAGTAGGCCTTTGTGATTAGGGGAGGGCCATTCTACTTCCACTACATCCCATAACCAAGTGTAGGCACTAATTAACTAGGATTATGTTGTATGGTTTGGAATTAGTATGAATTAATTAAAAAAATGAACTTTAGGAAAATACATATGTTCAAACATGTTAATAAATTAACAAACTTTACACTGGTAAAAAAAAACATAAAAATGAGTGTAATTTACTATAGCAAACATCTCATATAACGACCCTTTTTTGAATTTAGAAATGATGATTAATTATATACATACTTAAGAAAAGATGATGATACTTAAATATAAAAATTAGAGGTTTGAAAAATTAAAATTATAAATTTTAACTAATTAGATATTGATACTGTATTAAGAAATTAACATACCAAAAAAAAATTTATTCGTGGAGAATAATCTAAGGACTAAACAATGAAGCATCAATCTCTCATAGGCCGAGCCACTTTGATTCAACCTGTTACTTGGGCCATCTCAAGTTATTCGATACAGACGCATTTAGTCCCCTAGAGCACTTGCGAGATGGTCGACCACATCAATAGAGACTTTCTTTAGGGTGAGCACAAGACCCATCTTGTCTGACGGGAGGTGGTCTCTTTTCCTTAGATTTGGGGTGTTTTGGGGCTGTGCAGCTCTAAAGAGAACAATTTAGCCTTGTTGGGGAAGCTGCGGTGGGAATTCATGTGTGGGCTTGAGAAGTCTTGAATCAAAGTCTTAAAGAACAAATTTCTAAAAATGCTGACTTTTTGTCTATCAAGACTAAACCAGGGGCGTATATCATACGGCGTAGTCTGTTCAAGGTCAGTGATCTTACGGTTCGGGGTTGCAAGTGGTCTATTGGTGATGGTAAGGAAGTTGTCTTCTGGTTAGAGACTTGGTTTGGAGACTGCCGACTCATTCACAAAATCCCCATCTAATGTCCATGAACACCAGCCCTTTTGGGAAAGGGGAGATTTGACGTCTCTAATGGGGAAATAGACTACTTATGAATGAGTAAAGAAAACGTAGAAACAAGCAAAGGTAGATTAACGTAGACGTTGTGATGAACCAGAATCGGCGGCACGCATCCCTTAGAGATTGCTTCAAAGGTAAGAAAAATCTCGACGATGATCCTTGGTTCAAACTACAACCCAGGTAGGCATTCAATTGCTATACGTAGCTGGATTTGGGAAATTTTACTGAACCAGAAAACCGAGGCAACTTCCTGTGCTGGATTATAAAACAAAAATCCGACGGCTCCGCGCGTTGCAGCTACCCGAATCCTGTTTTTACGGCCAACCTGTGGCTACTGTAGAACTGGAGGAACGGGCTGAGCTCGGGGTTCCTACTCCACAAAGCATAGTGCTTCTCAGATTTTTTTTTTTCCTTTGTTTTGATTATTATTTTTTGTACAGTTATTATTTTAAAAAATTATTAAAAAGAAAAAAAAATTTACAAACTACAGTATTTTATGGAGCCGGATCCCTGTGTGTGGAATGGAGCTAAGTTGGAAGAGGACTTTACAGAGGTAGTCCCTTCAGAATACGTCGCCATCTCTTACGGGCCTAGCCGCGGGAGACTCAAACCGTATCTCGACTCAGTCGGCGAACCAAGATGGAGCTCACACGGTAGTGTGCCGCAGCGGCCGGCTTACCTAGACACCCGAAAAATACCGAGATTTTATTTGATTTGCTTATTTTTTATGTGCCAATTTGCTTATGCACGTAGACCCATTTTCTTACCCAAATTCTGTTATACTGCGTTCTGTTTGGATTATTAGGTGGATGAAGCAACCGAAGGAATATAAAAAATCATTTCCTCAATTCTCTTTTTCTCTCTCTAACGTCTTCTTTCTCGAAATCCCTATGCCTCCTCTGCCCTTCTGTCAATCTCCCCTCCCCTTCTGTTGATTGTCCAGGAGCCGGCGCTGCCAGCGCAACACAGAAGCCCGCATCACCATCCTTTCTAACCAATTGAATTCTTCCACCCTGCTCCATCTATTACTCCATAAAGAGGGGGTGGACCGGG
>JAOVVI020012783.1:0-12101 GCA_028571085.2 Nepenthes alata | reverse complement strand
ACTAAATTTTTGATTACTAAATTAACAAGATGTGTTTAAGTCAAATTATGTTTAATTTAATTATGAACCTATATATATATATAAATTAAAAATAGACATAGGAAGCCTATTAATTTCAACAATATTTGATAGATATAGTTTCTAACACAGCCTAAGAAAAAAGCCCATTAAGTGATTTGACCTATAATAAAATAGAAATCCAATCAGCTCATATAGCCCAAATTCGGTGTGTAGTTTGTTGGTCCTATTAGGGCAGTCTACCGCTCGAATAAAGATAGAACCGACTCAAATTGACCAAACAGACTGCTTCCCCCTCTTATTTAGTTTAATACACTCAATTATCGGTTAAAAACCACTGACCGAACATATCTCATTATATATATATATGTTAATAAATTTAAAAAAAGACATGGGAAACCTATTATTTTTAACAATATTTGATGGGTATAGTTTCTAACGACCCAATAAAAAAGCCCATTAAATGATTTGACCCATAATAAAATAAAAATCCAATCAACACATATAGCCCAAAATCGATATGCGAGTTTATCGGTCCCATTAGGGTAGTTTACCTCACGAATAAAGATAGAATCGACTCCAATCGACCGAATAGACTGCTTCCCCCTCTTGTTTAGTTCAATAGACTCAATTGCTAGTTAGAAACTGCTGACCAAATAGTATCTTTTTATCTATCCAGATGGTTTCCTGTGCAATTACTAGGAAAGGTTAACCGCCCCTTATTTTTATATAAACTTCTCATTTTCAACAAAAGAGAGATATGGCGCTCAACAAAAAAGATAATCTTAAGATATTTAAAGTGTACACCGACTTTTTATTATTAAGACGCTTTTTATTAAACGCACATTACAAAATTAATTTTATAAACATTATCATTTTACATCATTTATTTTCTTTTTACAAAAAAAAAAAATCAACGACTTGAATATCGAATGATATATTGAAGAGCGAGTCTCGTCAATTATTTGACTGTATATTTATTATGTTATACAGAATCCAAATTCAGAGTATACGAAGATTGGACTAGCGATGAACCTATCGGACAGTTCATGGCTCCTTAATCCGTAAATTAATCCAAATTCAATGACGCATTAATGTTAATTGTTCAAATTATCAAAATATAATTAGTTTTATTATGCCATTAAATTAGCAATACATATTTTTTTAAGCTATAAAAAATTAGGTGATAACTTAAATATTATCAACAAAACTAAATACCGATGAAAGAATTGTGATCTTATCTTTTTATGTTAATTGATATAATTACGTTTCACATCAATTTCATAAAAATCAAAAGACATCTCAAATAAAAAAAATGACCGAAATATAATTAAAATTGATTATAAATTGAAAATTTTTTATTATTTATTGAAAATTTTACTCGAAATTATATATATATTAACATCTCTAAGCTTGTAAAATAGTACTTATGCAATTTTAAAATTTCAGAATATTAGCATATGATAGAACTTTTAATTGTGAAAAATTTTGATTATAGATGGGAAAAAATTATAAAAATATTTTTTTAACATTTTTTGAGTTTTTTAATTTTTTTAAATTAATTATCTAATTTTATTAAAAAATTCTAAAAAAAAAACAGACCTGGGTTTAAAATATAATTGTAGACTATATAATCATTTATTTCAATGAATTCCCCTACGGATAAGGGGGGCTCCATTTTTTAAAAAAAATTATGTATTTTTTAAATTTAAAATATTTATTTTAAATAAATAATTATTATTTAATAATTAATTTTAATTAATTTTCAATTTTATTAAATATAATTAAATTATAATTATTTATTAAAAAAAAAATCCCTTCGTCACTTTTAAGCGATGCGCCCCCTGATTCCGTTCCCCCGAGTCCGTCACTCGGCGCCGTTAGCCAGGTAGAGGACGCAACACGATCGCCACTCAGAGACGTAAACGCTGTAATTTTTGTTTCTATCGAGGGAAGGAAACTCAAGCGCAGACGCTGTGATGGAATCGCGCAAAAGCGATTGAGAGAAGCTGTGAGGTCTTCAATGAAAAGGCTGTCGCCTTCTGCTTCGAAGGTACCACTGCGAAAGGATCCGGAGCAAAGACAGAGAAGAGTTGGGAAGAGAAGAACCACTGTTGTTGTCTGTTTTTAGTTTATTCAAGATTCCAGGTATGAACTTTGACCTTTCTTCGATTGCCGAGAGCTGTGCCATGGATTGAATTAAGATTTAGATATCTTTGTTGTTCTTCTTCTTTCTAACGTGTTTTTCATTTCTCTGGGGGGACTGGACTGATTTTCTGCTATATGTCTCAATTATCCTGGTTCTATTATCCAGTCGTGATTTTGCTCGTTGCATCCACTGTTAAAGATTTAGATCGCTTTATTTCATTTTTGTCTCTATTAGTGTCTATCCGACGTTTTCATGTTCTTGATGTTTTCGGAATTTTAAGAAATTTAAGCATGATGAAATCCTTTGCACAAACAAGAAGGATGCTTCAATTGAGCTTACATATTGAGCATGTTACGAAAAAAAATTATGTAATAAGTATAGCACTCATCTAATATATCAGAAATATCCCGGGATCTCAAACAAATGATCTATTGATCCAAAGTGTGATGTTAATTGAAAATACTCAGGTGCTCTCAAACTCCACTTTGTTAGTCAAAGTGTCTGCCCTTCTAAATAGCAAAGCACATTTTTTTTTTTTTTGAAATGGCCAACATTTATATATCGGAGGAGAGGAAAAGGATGGTTGAAGTAACCACCTACTGTGGTGGTTGAGATAACCCTCACTGGAGTGGTTATGCACGCCAATTGAACCGGTGCTTTGGTTCCGGTTGACCCACCATGGTGTGCCCCGGATCCATATTCCAACATGAACCATATAAAACAAGAAAATCAAAAGAGACTTACGATTCAAATTGTTTACAGTGAGCGCCTAATTGGTCAGTTTCTGGCTTTTTTTTTTTATCTTTGGTGGGATCAGAGAGGCATGATTAATTGTGCGGCAAATGCTATTGGGATATTGAAAGGGAGAGGGGAAGCAAGCAGATTGGAAGCAGAGAATTGCTCAAGCCTTATTAAAGTAGGTAACTCAAAATCCAAGCCGTCATTAAGGCTATGTTCTTGAGCATCATCGCTCCACAGCAAGCCATAATAGTCTCTCCAGTGATGTCGGTCATGAGCTGTGTGAATAAGAAAGCAGCGGTTCTTTACCACTATCCTTGTCCCGATGGGGCTTTTGCTGCTCTTGCTGCTCACCTCTATTTCTCGGCTACTGCCTCTCCTGTACTCTTCATTCCAAACACAGTTTATGATCCTATCAAGCCAGAGCAGCTTCCCCTTGATGAAATTGGCGATGTTTACCTTCTGGATTTTGTGGGACCTTCTGGTTTTCTTCGGGATCTGTCTTGTAAAGTGAAGAGAGTGATCGTCTTAGACCATCACAAAACTGCTCTTGAGATTTTGGGCGATGAAGCATTGATGACTGTGAATGTGATCAAAGTGATTGATATGGAGAGGAGTGGGGCTACCATTGCTTATGACTATTTCAAGCAAAGGCTCCGCGAAGGAAAGCAAAGCTCCCAAGAAAAACTGGTGCTTAGTGAATTTGAACGGCTAAAGAAAATCTTCGGGTACATTGAAGATGGAGATCTTTGGAAATGGCATCTGGAAAATAGCAAGGCTTTCAACAATGGGTTGAAGGATTCAAACATAGAATATGATTTCAGGTTGAACCCTTCTGGGTTTGCTGAGTTGCTTTCCCTGGACTTTGATTATGTCGTCAGTCAAGGAATACTGAACATGTCGAAGAAGCAGAAACTGATAGATGCAGCTCTCGAGCAGTCCTTTGAAATTGCGCTTGGCGGTGGAGAGTTTGGGCATTGCCTTGCTTCATATGCCGATTCTATTTCAGAGCTGAGGAGTGAACTTGGGCACCAGCTATGTCGTAAAAGCCGCGGCCTAAAGTTGAGAGGCATTGGAGCTGTTGTTTATCGAGTTCCCGAACTCGAGAATGATCAGGTGCTGAAAATTAGCCTTAGAAGTGATGGTGAAGACACAACTCCCGTCTCACAGAGATACGGCGGTGGTGGGCATCATAATGCTAGTTCCTTCATGTTAAGTTTCGCTGAATTTGAGAGCTGGAAGGTCATGGTTTAATGCTTGTGCTTTGCACGACTGTAACCATCAAACTACTAAATTATGAATTCGAGGCGTGTAAGCAGCTAACAGTTGACAGAGAAATTTCAATGCATTATGATTGCATCTATACAAGGTGCTATGAGAAAAGTGATGTTTGTCTTCACTGCTAGTTCCCAGTCCCCTGCCGCAGCTGGTAAATGGTGCTGTACAGACACGAGTCACAGTTCCATGGTACTAAAAAATTGCTTCAAGATCAAGCTCATTAGCCTGCAAGTGGATTGTTGTATGTTCCATGAGAATCATGTAATGAGTTCAATTTTTGTGTGACAAATGTCGACACAACCGAAGAAACTGATGTATTAATTAAAAAGACATAACTTAATAGACTGGAATGGAGGAATATTAATTGCCCCAAAATGAATTTGGGCTAAAGCAAGGGAGCACTATTTGCGTTGAAATTAAAAAAAAATTAAGAGAACAAGATTGAAATTCTCCTAAGGTTGTGTAGAATTCTATTGCATCTTATTCATTTATATATATTTGTGGCTTCTCATGAGAACAGTTTGATCAATGATTATTGTGTTAATAGTTTGATTAGTGATTATCATGCTATCTAATGATACCCTAATAATGAATAACGGGTGCTCTTAAAATGTCCCTTATGCCTAGCAAGGGTCGGGAAAGGATAAAAGCCCAATAATTTTTTAGATAGGGGTCACATATTATTGGAGAATTGTAATTTTCTTTTATTACAAAAGCAGGAGGACCAATTTACCACATAATGGACTTAGAAAATGATAACAATTATAGCCGTATAATTTGTGATATATTGTAGAAATTTTAAATCCAAAATGGGTAAAGGATGCTAAAGTAGTTGGTGATATTTGCTTTATTTGAAACTGATGCGTTTCTAATATTCGGGTTGTGGTATAAATTAGGGAGCTATTCGATCTTTCGTTGTCGGTTGAATTGGAGTTGGTTCGATTTTTATCTCTGTTAATTTAGAATCTGCATACCACAAACTACAAGTAAGAGATTAGAGGATTGGCGGGACTTGCACCCCAATTTATCTTCTAACGTTTAAGTCAAAAATCTTTTCAAGAAAATAGAAAGTTGTAGGGAGGATGTGAAAGAATATGGAGTTGTATATCTATAGGGGATATGAAAGGAGGATTGAGTTTCGTTTAGTTACACATGGCCAGTGGCTCACTAGAGTCGCACTGGGTGAGTGGCTTACTAGGGGTGCATTGGGTAAGTGGCTCAGTAAAGTGTACTTGGTAAGTGGCTCACTCGAAATAGAAAGAGCTTGGTTCCCCTGTCACGCTTTGGAAAATCAAGGGTTCCCCCTAGTTCAAAGAGGGTTTCAAATGATTGAGTAGGGCTCTCCAATGATGTCAGAAAAGGCTCCATTGTCTTGTGGTAGTGAAAAGTATTTGTAATATTTCGTGGAGAAAGATTTGGTACTAAGGTTCGCAACAAGTGTGCTTTCAAGTTCGCTGACCATTGGGGCGTTGACGGAAGTTGCCATTGTTAGGGGTTCCCTTGTTATGTTAAGAAAGACGTGAGTAGTCCCCCTAACTAATCGTCATACTGTTAAAGTGATGGCTTCAGGCAGCACTTGCATGCATGTACTTTAACTGTCGCATGCGTATACTCTGACCGCTTTATCAACTACCTGACCGAGAGCCTCATTGATTGGTTTGTCTGTCTATTTTGGCAAATAGGCGGTTAACGCTTCTCCCATTATCCTATTACTTGTTGGGTCTCATTTTGGTTGCTATAATGACATTTGAGTTGGACCGGATCGATTTTCTTCCTGAGGTTTCATCCATTGCTTGCTGGGTCTATCATCGCATTGGTAGTTGGGCCTGAGATTGGATCAACCCATGATATTACTAGACTCATCAGAAACTTTAAGATATATAATTTAATGGTTTTAAGAGTAACGAAAGTTTAATTTTTTTATTTGGACATAAAAGATAAAATAAATTATTATATGTTGTTTTATTTCATACCCGGCGTAAAATAATAAAGTATAACTAAGTTTAATATTAAGCTACAGACGTTAACCAGTCTATCGCACGACTTCGCAGGGAGGCGACTATGGCCGCCGAGGGCCGTAGCTGCAGCAGCCACAACGACATCAACAATCAGCAAACAGGGAAGCGACCCCGTTCGATCTTCGACCTACCCTACGACTTCTTCGACTCGTGTCGTCTCATCGCCACCAGCAACCGGGAACCTTCAATGATACCTCAGCAACACGACTCTTCGCTTTCCGCCACTGAACCTCTTGTGGTTTCTTCGATTCCTAGTGTCGAAGAAACTCTAGACGGATACGCCAAACTCGATGTGGACACAAAGTGCAACGTCCCGAAATGGTCATGCAACACTTGCAAATTGGAGTTCGAGTCGCTTCAAGACCAGCGCTCTCATTTCAAGTCCGATCTTCATCGTTTAAATGTAAATTCTCTTATTTTTCTACATTTCAATTGAGATTTTAAAGTTTTTAGCAGCTTTATATATGCGTTGAAGTGAATTATATTAAAACTGTTTTGAACTTTGTGAGAAGGATACTTTTATCGTGTATTTTTTATATCGATTGTTTAATCTGAACTGATATTTTTTGTTCAATTTATACGTGCAGAAATAAAAATGGGTTAGAATTGGGACCTAATTTGTGTTTGTTTTGAGTTTCCCTACTGAAATTTTATTCTTCTTGTTGATTACCAAAAATTGGGACCTATAAATTAGTTCGATACAAATTCTTCCTAGTTAAAATACCGACTATGTTTCAATAAAATCAGAGTAAAATTCTTTGCTCTTGTATACTTTATTTTTCTACAAGTAAGCTATTCTGGAGTTTAAAATGTATACTTTAAGTTACTTGATTCTCGTTGTTTTCATATCTAGATATAGAAATGTGGATTTTGATTGTAATGATATGTTGGATTTCCTAGTTATCAGTAGTAATTAAAAAGACTTTCTAAATCATGCCCCTTCTGTGCTTACGTACTTTTCTTTGTGTCATTGAGCTGTAGAAGAATTCAGGTTACTATACATCCATACCTTGATGCTGTGATCTCTTTAGTAATTCTGTTGGGACTAGTGGCACGTTTGGTAGGAAGAAATAATAAGGGAATAAAATTTTTATTCATTGAGAAAAGATATTTCTTCGTTTGATTACAAATTTAACCGAAAATAAATATTCTCAGATAATTGATATTCCTACACACATGGGAATAACAATTCCCACATGTTATTATTATTATTATTATTAATATTATTACTACTACGTTTTATTTTCACATTATTCCATTCTAACAATCAAACGTACCGTAGGAGTTTTGTGTGCCGCAAGGCATCAATGCGACGCAGCATTACCCCAACCAAGATACCCGTTCTACTGTCAACTGATGGCACTGATTCATCTTGGTGACTTTTGGGAGTTGAGTTTTAATACATCCACTTTGTTTATTTGGGAAATGTTCCTTTTGGGCAAGTAATCATTGCCTCTTTTTTTTTTTTCCTTTTTGTCATGCATTTCAACTTACTTAGGCTATTGATTGACACCACAGAAGTGCAACATACACAGATCTCATGTGAAAGCAACAGAAATGTGGAAGCAGCAGTGGCAATATCTCAGTGCATTCATAGTAAACTGATATGTCGTTCCCTATTATGGAAAGATATTCTCCGTGCAACCTTTTTTTATGTGATGGAGATAGCTTCTGAAAAAATTTTGGAGAATATTTGTTCATGTAGATTTCGAGCTAATATTTATTTTTCTCTGGCAGTATGCTGAACTCTTAACTAATGAAAAGATAGACAATGAAGTCTCTGACACTGGTCTCGATGGTGAATTTTATGTCTCAGATAACAATCTAGTCTCCCTAATTAGAGATTTAAGTCTCTTTTTTTCACAGTTCTTACCTGAAAATACCATTTAGGATTCTTAAATGATTGACCCAAAAAGGGAAACGGCTTGTTTGGAGCCTGTTTGCTGTGTAAGAAGCTTTGTATGAAAGCTGTTTGGTTAGAGCTATTCCACAACGTATTTTAGGATAATAAAGGAGGGACATGTAAATCAGAAAGTGATTCGATAAGGATAGAGTGAATCCAGAAGTGCCCTTCAGCCATCAAGACGTTTTAACGAGAGACAGGAAATGTGTTCCAGTAATTGATTCAAACTGAAGAATACTTGTCCCTTAACCTATAGATAAATGAAAATCAAAACACCTGGTTATTTCTATGAATGAATATGGTTTAGCACACGCTTCATAGTATTTGAATCATTTAAGTTTCAAATTGACAGGCACTTTAGGTTTCAAACAACTGATGCAATATTTCTTTTTTATTCATTATCAAACTGCATGATCTGTGGTTTGTCCTTGTATTGTGTAGGAAAGGTTAGTGGAGGAATCACAAATTTGAAATGTATTATTTTTTGACCTGTTTTCTTTCTAGGAGTGAAAGAAATGTTGTTGCCTATGTTCTGTTTCAGAAATGCTTACATTTTTTTTTACTTTGATTATTTTGCCATTTTTATCGCAAGTTATGTTGGACTGAGATAGTAACCACTGTATTTTTCTTATTTCAATTACTCCGTGTTTACTTTTTTCTGATCACATGTCTCCTTAGGTAAAGCTAAGTCTTGCGGGAAAAGATATTCTCAAAGAGGAAGATTTTGATGAGTTAACCTCTGACTGTTTTCCTGAAGACTTTGACATATCGAGTATATCAGGGTCAGAAGATGAAGACAATAAGGGACTCCGCTCTTGGAACAGTGTAAATGATGGATCAAGCCAAAGTGCTAAGCACAAATTAGTCATCTGTCTCTCCTCAGGAGAGAGGATTTCTCTTTGGAAGAGTTTCATTTTTAATGATTCTGAAAATATTTCACATGAGATAGATCAGATAGATCTCAATGAAAAATATAGTTGCATGTCATGCCCGAGAGAAACTGCTTTGATGGGAAAGCTGAAAGCTTTGGTTCACAAGCCTAGAAATAATGCCAACTTGAGGGTGGTGTTGCTGGCCAGTGGAGGACACTTTGCTGGCTGTGTTTTTGATGGTAGCACAGTTATTGCTCATAAGACATTCCACAGGTTTGTAAGTCTCTTATGCCTACTGCAATCCTTAAGAACGCTAGTATTGACTTGAAATTGTCGTTTGTGGTTCATGAAAACAGTGTTAGTGAGTGATTAGGTTGGTAGGATTCATCTGTAGTGGTTGCAATTTCCTGCTTTTTTTGCTTCTTTCTTTGCCATTCCATTTGGCATTTAACACTATTATCATTTTCTTTCAATCCAATTCCTGTACATGGTTGTGAGCCCATGATCTTCCTTTTATCTGTTTTTAGCTGATAGTTGATCCCTTTGAGTGGAAAATAGGGTAGTTGTTGGGCCTTGGTAGTTCTCTGTTTTTGGTAGTTTGTCTACTGGGAAGATTTATGAATGTGTGGTTGTCAATATCACAAGGCTGTTGGAATTGATTTCTAGATGTTCCTTTTGCCATCCCTTTGACCAGCCCCTGCATTACATGCTCGTGGGTCAAATTTGTGAGGAAATATTGGTCATGTCTTTTGCTCATCTTGATGTGAGGTATAGGATCTAGGAACTCCAGAAAATCTGCAGTTTTTGGGTTTTTACTTTCTCTTGGAAGTAAGAGAGTGAGCTTTGATGCAATGGTAATGTTGTCTACTGAGACTCGGAGGTTATGGATTCAAATTATGAATTGCCTCTCTGCAGTGTTAGGGTTAAGTTTGCTACATTTGACCATCTTCAGGCCTTATGATGTTAAAATCTTATAGATTGAATCACCCCTTATAATACTGTCTCAAAGTTGGTCGAGGGGGACCAGCAATAGGCCTCCGGATGTCCTAGGATCTCTTATTTACCAAGAGATATTTTATTACATACAGATGCTTATTTGAGCAACCATATTCTGTCGATCATGCTCCCAAAGTTTAGATTGCATCATTTCACAATATTTTCTAATGTTTTGTTCGGTTGTGTTGCTGATTGATTTGTAAATGGAATTATTTACTGTAGAAATTTGTTTAGTTGAATTTCCCAGTTATTCGAGTCAACTTCCTTTTTTTTCTTTAAATAATCCTGCTAGTTCTTACAGACAAGGAGCTGCATTAACATCATGTCACCTAGCAAATTTCAATGAGTAACACAGTAACAGAAATAATTGTTTTAAGTGAATCTTCAGGTTTTGATGCTTAGCTTTTGATAGTTACCATACCTTCTGAGTTTTTTATGAAGAGTTTCTTATGAGGGAACACCTGAAGTTTTGGGTCTACTTTCTAAAAACTGACCCCTTTATAAATTTTCAATGTCACAGAACCTTTTACCCTGTACACAGCTACCCCTGACTCACTTTCTGAATCATTTTTTTGTCAAAAGGCTACATAGAACCTCCTTATGGTCTTGTTTGATTGGATGACATAAAAATTTCATTTCCACCTATTCTGAGTGGATTTACTATTCCACTATTTGGTTACTTCAGTGATAAGAATAAGAATGACAAAAGATTGTTATTCCTTTAAAGTAAAGTATAAAAAAATCAGTTCCTTTCATGTACTTTTTATTTATGATTATCAATGCATAACTATTCCAATATTTTTTCTATATTTACCCTTACCTCAAACTAGATTTGATCAAAATTGGATTTAAGTTAGACACATTGAATTTAGATAAAAAATTGTAACCTCTAAGTCTGGCTTGGCTTGGATAGGCATGTTCATAATTTAAATCGAGCTATTTCAAGTGGGGACATGGACATTTTTTATTTGTAAGTATTTTTCTTAAAATTTTAAAGATATATAAAAAATAACTAAAAATTTAAAATATTTAAAAAATTCATAATATATAGATTAAAATATTTTCTAAATATATATTCAAATAAAAAATATTTACATAAAAATTATTAATCATACAAAAATATAATATATTAAAATGATTTTTTAAACTTAATATTTATTTGAAATAAAAAAGTATATTTGCAAAAAAAGAATTTATAATTTGGGCTAGTTTGCTCAAATTGGTTACTTTTACCAATGATCGTACTTCGCTCAAAAAAATAATTGGGTCTAATTTTTTTTACTGTGTCTATCTGTAATACTAATATACAATGACCAAACCTATAAAATTTTGAGTCGGTATGATTACATCGATCAGATGACTCGATTTTTATCAAGTCTATCCATGATTTTTTGTATATGTTGGAATATTATTTCCTTAGGTAAGGATAAATGAATCATTTTATGCTAATTCATTGGTTACTCATCTTACTATTACTATATACCAAATACTAGAAAATTAATTTTTAATTTAAATTTACTGATGGGTTTGGTATACCCAGCCTGGGAAGAGAAACCGCTCAACTGTTTCGTCTTATCCACAGGCGGTTGTCAATGGATAATGACAACTACCCTCCAACTTTATAAATATCCCCCTTTATCCTAGAGGAAGGGGAGGCCCCTGAGGGAAAAGAAATGAGAAATGGGCCAGCGTAGCAGGGAAAGAATTCTCCCTCCTGAAGACCCCTCATGAATTCCTCCAACTAAGGAAATGCTAACCCTCTATTCAAGGAATCCAGCTCTCCATCCTAGGAGGCTATCCAGGTGACTTATCATCTTTTTAGAGATCTCTCCCTTCATTCAGGAGGCCTGCCTTCCATACTTCTAAGTCGCCTCTCAATCGGGTGTATCTCCAAGCCGCCTTTCTTCCGAGCGCACCCGAACGCTCAATCTACTGCTATATGCATTTACGCATCCTTCTTGCATCTTTCTATTCTCTTGGAAAGATATCTGGCTAGAACGTCGGAGGATATACGGTGGGAGTAATTCCCGCCGTCCATTGACCTCTCGTTTTCAGTTGTGTTGCGCAGGATTCGGGTTTGAAGCTATAGAGACTGGATCCGCATCAGATCGACTCAGAGTAAGGATCCG
>JAOVVI020012782.1:0-11190 GCA_028571085.2 Nepenthes alata | reverse complement strand
CGCCCTCATTGGCTGGCTTTCCTCTCTCCTGATAGCTCATTAATGCGTTGCAGGGTCCTCATCCGTTTCTGCCACCTGGACGCCATGCAGGCTTCTTGCGCAGTGGGCTGGGCCTCTTCGATCGTGGGCCTTGGCACGGGACCCAACACTAGCCCCCATGCTTAGGTCGACCAATGGTCGGGCCTAGCATGTTTCTTGGGTCCATACCGCGGCCCATCAGCCTTTCTTGAGGTGCACCACCATTTGTCATTTTTTGAACTCGCGCCTTCCCCAGGCGACTGCACAAGCTTTTCTGCCATTGACGTGATTCGATGCTCTGTTTGGCAAGATTCGCTCATTCAGGGTTGCGTCTGGTAGGGGACTTTCCCTGTTTTGTGAAAGACGTTCATTGGGAATCATGCCGTGCTGAACGTGAGAGGGGCATCCGTTTTTCCCATAAATAGGAGGGCTCCCCAGCGGGTGGGATACATCCATTGATCCCCTTTGGAGGAGCAATGAGGAGGTTCTGGGTACTCCCGCCTTTAGTGAGAGTCCGAGAAGGAGTTGGATGGATTAACTGGGCGCCTGAAGTTCTTGATGAAGACCGCTCTAACTCCCGAGTCACGGTCCACTTCTCATGCTAATGAGAGTGGGTCGGTCACTCTGCTGTCGTCGTGTATCCCCTCTCTGGGTGATGGCTCACGTAGAGTGCGGTGGAGCCGCGGCGTAACCTCCTTGCGGATGCTTCCCGCTGGCGGAGGGCGTCGCTCGTGGTCTCCACCTCACTGAGTTTGAGTGCCAGCCGTGGAGGGGGAGAGGCCGGAGTCTCAGTGAGGGAATTACATGGAGTTTCTCGTACTTCCCCTTAGTGCTTGCGGCATCAATGCTGATCCCGCCCCGGTGGATCGCGCTTTGGCAGCCTCCACCGCGGGGGGGGGGCTCCTCGTGGCCGCCTCCGCTCGCTCGGTGAACTACCGGCGGCTCCTGGCCACGGTGATCTCATGTAGATCACGTTCCCCGAGCTCATCTGGGGCAGCCACAGGGGGCCCGGCCTCGCACCGTCGTCTTTCTTGTACTCTTTGTTGTCGTAAAGTTTGTACTTTGTAAGAAAGCATTGATTAATAAAAGAAGTAGCCCGCTTGCCTTTATTCTTTTCTTTTCACTGTGCGTGCTTCCTTACATTGTCGTGTACCCTTTCCGGGTGATCCATATTCCACCTTGAGAAGACGGAAAGGTCGCTGCTGACAGTTGCGTCTTCTGGACTATCTGGCGCATTTAATGTGCGTGAGGTCAGGAGGCGTCGCGTCTAATGACCTGTCTTGGAAACGCACGAGTCCTCAGGGGTTTTCCACGTGGAGGGCTCTTGTTGGCTAAGGCCTGGCGCCCTTTGTCCTTGATGCGCCGCCGTTTTCGGGAGGAACCCTCGCCTATTTAAACACGTTGATTCCCCTTACGACTTCACACTTCCTAGTGTTTGTGCATTTGAGAACCTTTTATTCTGCTCGGGTTTACCTTTCCGCAACAGTGATGGAGGATTCATCGTCTGAATCGGAGCATTCTTCCAGCGGGTCGGAGTCTGGTTCCCATGTTTCCGGAGCTTCAGGAGTCAACACACAAGGAGGTGATCACTCTGAGGCCACTGTCGTGGGTCCTGCCCGATTTATGCCGGTGCCTCCGGGTTTTGAGAGGGTAGAAGGTTCTGGTTCCTACCGGGAACGCGCTCCAGGGAGTAGGGACCCACGATTCCAGCAAACCACCAGGAGGCTTGAGAGCGCCAAAGCGCACGCGCAAGCCACAATGGTTGAGGTGTAGCAGCTGAAGGCTCGTGCGGCGCAGCTCGAGGGCGCGTGGGCTGAATGTGAAGCCAGGGCTACCCGACTCACTAGCGCCAACGTGGCGGCTCAGGCCCGCATATAGGCTCTTGAAGGTGAGAACGAGGAGTTGTTGCGGCGGCTTGGGGCGGAGGTTGCATGGCTGCACACGGAGCTGAGGTTGAGGTTTCTGCCGGAGGAAGTTGGTCCCGCCCTGGGAAGGAATTAGCATGACGAGATCCGTCTCAGCAGGAGGCTAGCCTCACTGGAGGATCCGAACTGCCGCGTCGGCATCCTGGGCTCTCGCAATTACACCGCCCAAACGCGTGCTCAACTGGTCGACAACCCGGCTCCGAGCTCTTCTACGGACCGTGTGGGGCATTAGTCGATAGCCGCCACGGTGAGCCGCTGTAATTATTTTATCTATTTTTTGCTGGTCAGTCTTGTAACAAAGCCCTTCGATGCAATAAAATTTGTTGTTTTGCCATACTGCTTCGTCTTTCGCAATCTTCGTTTCTGGATTTTTGCCTTTCATTCCACATATCTGCGCGCCCCTGTAGTGGGCTTGGCTATCGTAAGCCTTCATTTAATGCAGAGGTGCCAGCGTGGACCTCTGTCAGGCGGTTGAGGCGACACGCTTGTCAGTCTGGCGCCTGGCCATGATTACGGGTGACTTCGGGCTCTGCGATGCGCTACGAAGTGGGCAAGTGTCCCAGTCACTTGCGGTGGGCATCGCTTAGGTTTCCCGCTTACTGACCTTCCCTTGCCTATTTAAACCAGCTGGGACGACTTTTCCCTTCGCTGAGATTTTTCCTGTAACTAACCCACGCTCAGAGAGAGAGATATGGCAAAAAAGAGAGAGAGTTCTTCTTCCCAAGCCCCCAGGGCGGGCCGTCATAGTGTCCACAATACGAAGTCTATCCTGATGGCGAGCGCTATCGCCACCCTTATGGTTTCTTACGACGTCCTCAGCGGTTAGGGTTACCGTGCTCCTGATACCCTCGATAGGGCCAACGCCCCCCAGGGGGCTACATCACAGTCTACAAGCACCACCTGAGAGGGGGGCTTCGCTATCCCATGTCGTGCATGTTGTACGTGCTAATGGAGGCGTTGGGAGTCCTAGTGGCGAGCCTCCATCCCAATGCTTTACATTACCTTGTGTCCCTGTGCATCTTCGATCACCTTCACGGCGGCTCATTCGATGCCAAGGCCGCCAGACTAATTTTTTGCTTCACAGAGTCGGAGGACTGGGTGTCGATCCAAAATGGGCTTCTATTTTTGTGGAACCAATCCTGACTCGGTTAAGGGCTGGAAGGATCGATACTTCTTCTTACAATAGCCCTATGATTCGGAGCTTTCTCGTGTGTGGGGCCCAATTTCGGGGTTCTTCCTTGAGAAGTCGCCGACAGAGGATGCCATGGAGGCGGCGGAGTTGATCACCGCCATCCAATCTCAGGAGCCGAAGTTCTCCATCTAGGGTTATTTTTTGACGTTCATCACCTTTGAGGCCTCCAAGTGGGGGCCTTCGTCGGGATGGAGAGTCGCCGGTCCTGGCAAGAGCGAGCCTGGGAGTGCCGCCGCTCCCCTATCGTCCGGAGGGGACGAAAAAGAGAGCTGCTCGTTGTTGGAGTCGTCCTCAGACGATGATGAAGTTGAGGCCTCCCTGAAGAGGTTGAGGGAGGCCGGAGGGACTTCGACACGGAGGTCCCAGAGACAAGCTGCCAAGCCTGCTGCCAAGGCTCGGAGCCTGGTCCCAAAGGTGGCTACGAGCCTGGGCCACCAGGGGGAGACCGTCGGACCATTGCCGACTTCTACCGCGGGGCTAGCCGTGCTCGAAGTCTACGAGTTGGAGTCTCACCTGCCGGGGAGCCTCTCGCGCATTCCATTGCCGAAGTATTTGCAGACGCCGCTCCGAAAATGGCGGGTGATGTTTTGAAACTTGACGACCCAGCGGGATCGCGCCCAGCTGTGCCTGCACCAACGTCGGAGACGGGGGAACATTCGGAGACGATTGTTATTTTTGTGGAGCCCATTCTCGGGGGTGGGATCCTCATGGACATAGCTTCACCATCGGAGGAAGGAGTCGCGCCGGTCGCCGATTCCTTGGGAGCTAGGGCGGGGGCTGTGGGGGTGTCTTCGGGTTTTTAGTGCCCAAGCGCACCTACGGCCACCACCCTTCCAGCTAACTTGGCCCCGGCGGCCGAAGGAGAGGAGCCTCAGGAAGGGGCTCCGCCAGGCGATTTTGCATATTATCTGAGCGCTGCTCCCACTCAGGTATATCCGCTTCGATCTGGCCCTTCCCTGCTGTTACATGTTTTAGGGATTTCTCTAACGTCTTCCCCTTTGCAGACTTCTGGGAAGCAGGCTCCTCCACGGGGGCTTCCGTCGCGGGCAGCAGGCTATCCATCACGCAAGAGCCCACGTCGCTTCCCTTCGAGGGGACAGCGAACGGGCACAAGAGGAGGTCGGATGCTTGCGACAGAGAGTGGCGCAGCTGGAGGCTTCGCTCGTCACCATGGAGGAAAACCACGCACGCCTATCCAGGGACATGGTGCGCTAGCTCTCCCCGACGGAGACAGAACTCGCGCTGGAGACTTGATTTTGGGACGGCATCCGCCTGTGCCGCAGGATCGTATCCCTGATTGCTCCTGACATATCAAAAGGAGTTCTTCATCCCGAGAATTCTGGGGTTGTGGAGGCATCTTGCTTAAAGGACTTTTACGAGGAAGCCAGCTCGTCCCAGCCTCCACAGTAGCCTTGATCTGTATAGGTCGCTTAGCTGTCCTTTGTCATTATTCCTTGCTTCTGTATTTCACTTGCTTCGGGTGAATGAATAAAGAGTGGTCTCTTCTTCTTTCGCACTTGTTCTCTTCTAACGTTGTATGCTGAATCACACCTTTCATTTGATGTGATCCGTGGGGTTGTACCCCTCATTTGAACGCTAAGCTCATGGAGCTATTGTCGCTAAGACCCTAATTAGGTGTCTTCTTGCGCTGTGCTCGTCATTCATCAGAGGATGTCATCGCAACTTATGCGTTTGATGGGAAGCTCGATCCGGTAAAGCGAACATCGTCGCGAGTCCCGTGGAGCCGCAGCAAGGGTTAGCCGGGTTTTCAGGCCACAGCAACCGGACTCCGGGGTCTAGGCCTTGGTCGCGTAGGTTCGCGGGAGGTGTGTGGCCCCTGATCAAGGCATTATAATCACCAAGTTTAAGGTCTTAGCCCACGACCATTGTAGACTGAGGGTGCTCTCTTCTGCACAAGAAGGTTGCCGCACGCCTGCAATATCTGCCCCCTAAGGTTTTGTCGGCCGTAGATTGAGGACTTCAAAAGCCCCCAAGCCTGATGTTTTGACCGCCTGGGTCGTTGCCGCAATTCCTGCTTGGCAGACCGCACGGGTCCTTTTGACAAGAAGTCAAATCCTACGTGTGGCTATTTCCCGGGCAGTCTGGCGTGGAGCCAAAGCGTAGGGGGCCATTTGGAGTGGAGCCAAGATATACGGGGCCGTCCCTGGGCCACATGGCACGGGGATGAAATCCTGGGACGGTCGCTTTCGGACCGCCTGGCACAAGGCCAAGGACTCACTTTACGGACGGACGCTTGTCCTCCCGACTTCGGGGCAGTCTAGGTCGTTTTGGTTTAAGAATGCTATGCATGCCAACAGTTCACACAAATGAAGACGTAGAACAACAAGGAAACTAATTTTATTAACAAAAAAGCATGACGCATGTACAAGCATTTAGTGTGGCGCGCGTGTGCATCTTACCTGGGCCAAGGCGGCGTTATTGGTAATATTTCCTCAAGTTGGCGGCGTTCTAGGTCCGAGGGACCAGTTTGCCGTTTCTGGGCGCACAACTTGTACGCTCCGCTCTGGAGGATTGCGGAGATGAGGAACGGACCCTCCCGTCCCGGGAGAGTTTGTTTCGGTTCGCGGTCTTTCCCCCCGCCTCTACACTCCGGAGGACCAGTTCTCTAACTTCGAGAGGGTATGCTTTCACCCGCTTGTTATAATATCACACGACGCGCTGCTGGTAAGCGGCGATCCGCAGTTGTGCCGTGTTCTGAACTTCTGAGAGAAGGTCAAGGTTTTCCCGAAGCATCTGCGAGTTGGTGGCCGGATCGAAACATTCGACCCGCAGGCTTGGCATCCCCACTTCCACGGGGACCACAGCCTTGGTCCAAAAGTAGAGGTTAAAGGGTGTCTCTCTCGTAGACTCTTGAGGGGTCATCCGATATGACCAAAGCACGGACGGTAGCTCCTCAACCCAGGAGTCCCCTGCGTCTTCCAGCTTGGTCTTTAGTCCGTGCAACAACGTGCGATTGGTGACCTCAACCTGTTCGTTGGACTGGGGATGGGCTACAGACGTGTGTGCCAGCTTGATGCGAAGGCCGCTGCAGTACCACGTGAAACGTTTGCCGGTGAACTGGGTCCCGTTGTTGGTCACTATGACCTCAGGGATTCCAAAGCGGCAAACGATACCCTGACGAAGAAATTTTGTCGCATTCTGCTCGGTAATTTTGGCCAAAGGGATGGCTTCTACCCACTTGGTGAAGTAGTCAATCCCCACGATCAGGAATTTCCTTTGCTCGGAGACCAGAGACAATGGCCCGAGGATGTCGAGTCCCCACTGCGTGAACGGCCATGGGGACTAGAGGTAGTGCAATTCGGTGTGCGGTTGGTGCATCTTGGTGCCGTGGACCTGGCAACTCTCGCACATTCTGACGAACTCCATCGCATCTTACTTCATGGTTGGCCAGTAAAATCCTTACCGCATGACTTTGAACGTGAGGTTCTAGCCTCCGATGTGCAAGCCGCATAACCCCAGGTGTACCAGTTTTAGGGCGTACTCGACTTCTTCTTAAGTAAGGCATTTCAGGAGAGGAGTGGAGTATCCCCGCCTGTATAGACTTCCACTGAGGAGCGTGTACCACCCTGAGGCCTTCTTAACCCGCTTAGCCTCGTTGGGATCATCGGGGAGAATTCCCTCGGTCAGGTACCTCACATATGGAGTCATCCAGTTGGATCCTGCATCTATCCGTAGCATCTCTTGGTCCGCAGCGTCGATACTAGGCACAGTTAAGACTTCTCGTGGCTCCTGGGCGTACTGCTCCGGAGATCCGGTAGCTACGAACCGAGCCAACCGGTCAGCCTTCTCGTTGTCGGACCGCGAAATGTGCTTGATCTCGAATTGGTCGAACTCAAGGATCAGGGTCTTCGCCTTTGCCAAGTACCTCACGAGTTGTGGGTTTGACGCGTCGAAATTCTCCTGTACCTAGTTGACCACAAGCTCGGAGTCGCTATGTACGACCAATGACTTCGCGGAACATTCTTTGGCCAAGCGAAGGCCTGCAAGGAGGGCCTCGTATTCCGCTACGTTGTTGGTGGCTGGGAAGGCTAGCGTGATAGAATATGCCACCTCCGTGCCCTCCGGTGTCCTCAGTACGACTCTGGCTCCGCTGCCAACCTGAGTTGTCGACCCATCCACGTTCAGTGTCCATATTGGGGGGTCGTGGTCTCCCAGGCCTCCGGAGTTGTCGACGTCTTCCGGAGCTGGGGTAGATACCTCGACAATGAAGTCCGCCAGTGCTTGTCCCTTCACGGCTGGCCGAGGCCGGAACTCCACGTCGAACTCTCCTAGCTCGACGACCCACTTGACCAACCGCCCAGATGCTTCTGGCTTCTGGAGGATCGACTTCAAGGGTTGATCAGTCAGCACGATGATCCGATGCTACTGGAAGTAAGGCCGAAGCTTCCGTGCAGAGTAGATGAGGGCCAGCGCCATCTTTTCTACGTGTGGATATCAGGCCTCTACGTCCGTCAGCATCCGGCTCACGTAGCACACCAGCCGCTGTGCCCCCTGGTGCTCCCCGACCGGCACGGAGCTGAGGGCCGCCGCCGACGTAGCCAAGTAGAGATAAAGGTCCTCGCCTTCGGGCGACGAGCTGGTGAGGTACGTCTTCAACTCTTTTAAAGCTTCGTTGCATTCCTCGGTCCACCGAAACCCCTGCGACTTGGTGCCCCTCAATGCCTTGAAAAAGGGTAGATACTTCTCCGGGGACTTAGCGAGAAATCGTGAAAGGGCCGTTATTCGCCCGGTGAGTTTCGGCACTTCTTTTATCGTCCGTGGGGGGTTCAGGTTGAGGATGGCCTTAATCTTCTCTGGGTTGGCTTCGATGCCGCGTTGGGATACGATGAAGCCCAAGAACTGTCCCGAGGTCACTCTGAAGGTGCATTTGGCGGGGTTGAGCTTCATCCCCCGTCGGCGGAGGATCTGAAACGTCTCCTCTAGGTTGCTGATGTGGTCGTGGGTGATTTTGCTCTTCACGAGCATATCGTCGACGTACACCTCCATGTTTCTCCCAATCTAGCCTTCAAATATTTTGTTCACAAGCCGCTGATAGGTTACACCGGCGTTCTTAAGGCCAAACGGAATTACCTTGTAGTAGTATATCCCTTGCTCCGTCATGAAGGAGGTGTGTTCCTCATCCTCAGGGTGCATCTGAATCTGGTTGTAGCCAGAGTATGCGTCCATGAAGCTCAGGAGCTCATGCTTGGACGTGGAGTCCACGAGGTGATCGATTCGGGGGAGGGTAAAACTGTCCTTGGGGCAGGCCTTATTCACATCAGTGAAATCAACGCACATCCACCACTTGCCGTTGTTCTTCTTTACTAGCATGACGTTCAACAGCCACTCTGGATATTGGACCTCCCAGATGATTTCGGCGTCCAGGAGTCTCTTCACCTCTTCTCTTATGGCGATCAGCTTCTCGATGGAGTGGTTCCTGCGCTTCTGTCAAACGGGCTTGCGGTTCAAGTCAAGGCCCAGCTTGTGGACGATGACCTCGGCCGGTATCCCAGGTATGTCAGCGGAAATCCACGCTAACAAATTAGAGTTTGCCCCGAGGAAGGTAATCAACCGCTCGCGTTCCGCACACTGGAGAGACGTGCCCACGTGGACGTACCTCTCCGGCTCAGAAAGACTCAAAGGGACTGCTTCAGTAGCCTCTCCCAATTGGGCCTGCCGTAGCAGGGTTTTGTCGTGAAGGTCAAGATCTTCGTCTGGATGGTATGGTGACATGGGACTGATCTGGGATAGGTAGCACGTCCGTCCCATCTCCTGATCCCTGAGCACCTCTCCCACTCCCCATGGGGTGGGGAACTTCACCTTTAGGTGCGGGATTGACGTTACGGCTGTAAAAGCTGTGAGGAAAGGTCTACCCAATATGGCGTTGTAGACAGATGACAGGTCGACCACGAGGAACGACAGGTCGCACGTTGCCGCCGCGGGTAGTTTCCCATAGTGACCTCTAGCTGGATTATCCCTTGTACGGGGACCAGTTCATTGTCCAAGCCGTAAAGGGGTTCACCGGCGGCCTTTATTTGGCTTCGTCTCAATCCAAGCTTAAAGAAAGCGCTGAGATACAGTAAATTCTATAAACTTTCATTACCAATGAAAACTCGTTTCAGGTGGTAGTCGGTCGTACCATCTGAAACGAGGGCGGATACAACAAGGGGGTCAGTGTGGGAGAAGGTAACATGAACCATATCGTCACTACTAAAGCAAATGACATCACTCCTATCCCCTATCCTGGCTTGCTTGTTGCTGGAGGTAGGCCTTGGCTCCTTTTGGCCGGCATCCCTGGCGGCTGCGGTGGATATCATGTTGACCACGCCGGCGGCCGTGCGGCCTCTCGGCGGCTCATTAGGTTCACCTTCTGAGGCTGCGGGGACCTGTCTCAAACTCTTCACGTACCACTTAAGGTGTCCGCAGCGGATCAGGTCCTCTATCTCCTGCTGCAAAGTCCGACAGTTCTCAATAGATTGTCCCAGGCAGCGATGGAATTGGCAGTATTTGGTCTGATCGTTGCCGCTGGGACCTTTCGACGTCTTTGGCCATTTGAAGAACTTCTCGTCCTGGATCTACATCAAGATGTTGGTGCGAGTGTCGTTCATGGGAGTCAGGGACGTCCGCCCACGGTCCTTCCTGGGTCTTGGCGGGGGCCGCGGTTTCTTACGTCCCTCCGAGGAGCGATGGCCGTCATTGTCCATCTTTCGCCTGCCAGCGGGTCTGATGGCCTCCTGGGGCCGGTCCGCTCGCTCAGGGCGCTTCGCCTCGTTGGCCTCTTCGGCCGTGGTGTAGGCCCTGGCGATGGCCTCGGCCTCCCAAAAGGTCTGGGGGCACTGGTGGGACAAGTGCTTGAAGAAGTCCCCCGCCGCCAGCATAGCGACGAAGGCGTTGAGTTTCAGCTCGTCGGAGAGCTCGGGAATTCGCTGTGCCTCGGTGATGAAGCGGTTGAGGAACCGCATGAGGCTTTCGTCCGACCTCTGGCGGAGGCAGACCAGGTGTCAGGGTTACCTTTCCTCTCTTCGGCTGGAGGTAAACTGGCTTAAGAAGCTGTCAGCTAGCTCGTTGAACGAGCGTATGGAGTTCGGGGGGAGGCCGTGGAACCAGAGCAACGCGTCGCCCCGGATGGTGACGGGAAAGCACTGGCACATCAGGGCCACGCTTGCTCCCTGCAAGGATAAATGGGTACGGAAGTAGTTGAGGTGGTCCATTGGATCCGTACTTCCGTCATACCCCTCCAAGACGAGAATCTTGAACTTATTCGGGACCAGTTGGGTCCGCAGATCCATGGCGAAGGGTGACCTCTGAAGGTCGGCGGAGGATGGTGTGGGCCTATCCTTGTGAAGGATGTCCCACAACACCTTTACTTTCTCCTCCATCGGCGGGTCGGAAGTGCCTCTCCGCGCATTGATGATGTCGTGGAGCTCCGTGTGGTCTCGAAGGTGCGGTTGAGGTCGTTGGTAATGGCGGCTCTCCGCGTGAGGAGGTTCCTCATTGTTGGAGCCCACCGTGGCCGGCCTCCCGTGGCCACGCGAGTTTCGGGGGTTTCGCCGCTCATGGCTGTCCCCCTGATCGCTACGGTCAGGACGGCTTTCAGCTTCGTAGGGGTCGGCTCCGTTTGGGATTGCCTGGGCCGTGGCATCTTCAGGTTGGTTGGATCTCCTCGTGATGGCCGCCGCGCGGCATTTTTTCCTCTTGGAGGAGAACACTTGAGACCCTGAGGGGGCAGCCCCAGGCCAGGGTGTTCCTGTACGATCGCACAGGGTGTGGAGCATGAGCTTTATGTCGCCCATGTCTGCTGACAATCGATGGACGTCGGGCTCCGGATGGGCATCTGCTTAACCCCGGGTGGGGGGATCCTCGATGTGAACGACGACGTCCACTGCAGGAGCACTAGCCTGTGCTCTGGTGTTTACCATTCTTTTTGCTTCAGAAGGAAAGTGGGAAAGTGACACTAGACTTTTTGTCAGTTTTCCAGTGACGATGCCAATGCTGCGTCCCGGGTCCGCGGTGGCTGTACGGATTAGGGGGCCTCCTGGTTCTCGATCACGATGT
>JAOVVI020012780.1:0-12102 GCA_028571085.2 Nepenthes alata | reverse complement strand
AATGGGGGACGATGCTCAGAAAAGAAAAGATTAACAAAACTAAAGATAAATTCTAAGATACTAAAAGTGCACATACACTCTCTCACATTAAGACACTTATAAAACAGCGCAAACCACAAATAAAATTATTTTAACAAGTATCTACACTTGCATACTCTCATTCCTTTCCTCAAAGGAAGATATCGACATAAGTGTCAGAGGATAAATTAGGAAGTGAGTCCCACTAATCCTTTGACCGTACTCTGTTATATTACACGGGATTCTAATTAAGAGAGTATAGAGACCGGACCCACTTCAGACATGACGAACAGTTCTTGACTACCTAATCCATACTATAATCAAGATTTGAGAATGCATTATTGGCGCTGTCAGTGAAAAATAACTAAACGTTTTGACTACCATACTCCTATAAAAGCCAACATGGTAAACACATGAACACAAATCAGTGCACCAGTTAGAGATGCCATCTCGTGTGGCAATTGCCCTCCTAGGGGCAGTCGGGTGGATGATCATTTCGACCCTTGAGTGCAAAAACTTGCGATGACAATGAATGACATCTCCAAGGCCGTCCAGACAATTTGCACATGATTGGATGAGTGGTCGAAGGAGGCTCCATCTTCCGACTCCTAAACAGCAAAATTCCAAGCAAAGGAAGAGGAGAAGGAAGTGCCCAATCGATAAGGGCTGATGACCTGAAGATCTCAGGACTCAAGTTGTCTCGAGTAACAAAGTCCTAACACATTTGGAGGGTTATATGAGTTACAAGACCCGCGAGGACAGCCTTGAGAGGCGAAATCCTCATTATTCTTGTGACGATAGGGAGCCCTCGTACTAAGTAGGAGCCTCTCACAGTGTACATTCTCTAAAGGTTGTGAGCTATCCAACCTCTCAGACCATATAAAACCCTTCAGAATTGAAAATCTTCCTCAATGAGAAAAGGATAGATGCTCCTCCTCAAGTGAAAGAGAAAGTTAAAAAATATGATAGCATGTTTTTGGAGGATACACCGGAGAACGAGCAGTTGACTTTTGGAGATCTCCATCCATGATGGAGATCCAAACCCATCCACTCCCACACAAATTCAAAGTGCCAGCACTAAATCCATACGATGGAAGTACTGAACCGATGGACCATCTAAACCATTTCTACACTCTCCTGAGCTTTCAAAGCCTGGACGAGGCAGTAATGTGTCTATACTTCTCATTAACATTTAAAGGGGGCGCCCGAGTATAGTTCTACCGATTTCTGCTAAACTCGATCTGAACCTTCTAGGATTTGGCTGATAGCTTTTTATCCCAATTTGCCTCCTATCGAAGGGAGGAGAAGCAACTATGGCATGTGATCTAAATTAAACAAGGGCCAAATAAAAGTTTAAAGAAATTCTTGGCTTGTTTTACGATCGAGACCCGAAAAATATCCAAGCTCACCAATGAGATGAAACTGAATACCTTCATATTAACCTTGGAGCCTAGGGACTTCTTCAAGTATTTGGCCCACAAGGACCCTCATATGTTTAGAGAGGTCGAGGATATCGCCCGAGCCTACATAGTGGCCGAAGAGGCCAATGAAGCGAAATGGCCAGACTGTGTGATACAATTCCGCTAGAGGACGGTGGAAGGAAAGAAAAAGAATGGGGATCACATGAGTCCCCGAGGACCAAGGAAGCAGTAAAAAATCGAGCTGACAACATGAACGGAGTTTAGGCCCCTGGACTTGACGTCTTTGAATGACTCTCATACCAAATCCTGATACAGATTCAGGATGAAAAATTCTTCAAATGATCAAAAGTATTGAACAACCCAGATGGAGGTGATCAATCAAAGTACTGTCATTACCATCGGTGTGGGGGCTATAGTATTAACGACTGTCGGATACTATAGAAGGAGATTAAAGAGCAAACGAGGTTGAAGCCAAGTAGCAAAAAATTGAGTGGTAGTTGGGGTCGTGAACATGATTACGACATGTCCAACACAGGATGACACCCCAAATTGCTCAAGAATGGCTGCCGGCCAAAACAAGCCAATGGTAGGAGTTAGAAATGATTTCAATAGTTTTAATAACGAAAATATGATACATGTAGCTTTTTCATATTCTGGTCCCTTTATTGTATATGTGCTTATCTCTAATGGTAATATAGACAATAAGTTAAAATGAGCGTTAATTGATAATCGAAATTCAAGAAATTTATTTTATCACGATGCGTACTTCAAATTGGGATTAAAGAAAAGTTAAATGAAAACCACGGAGGGACCCCTATATACATTGGATAACAAACCGGTACCTGTTAAGGGGGTTGTCTATCTTGAAGTTACGTTGGGCACCTATTTGAGAATGGCACCATGATACTTTCTTTTTTGGTAGTAGACATTTTCTCGATCTATAACACCATCCTCAGATATCCCTATTTAATAGCTTTTGGGGCAGTGACTTTGATCTTGCATTTGAAGATGAAATTTTCCACTCGATATGGCATAGGAGAGGTCCTTGGTGATCAAATGATGGGCAAATCCATTACTTGTCGAAGATCACTCAGACACCCCGTAATCAACCAACTGATGATCTCGACTTCTTTGATGAGACTACTTTATTGTAAGATTAGTCTAAAAAATCTATAAATTGCATCCCTTTGGACCCCAATGATCTAAACAAGTATGTTCAAATAGGAAGTTCTCTGTCAGAATCCCTCCAAATCAAACATATCAGTTTTCTCCAATAGAATTTTGATGTTTTTACTTGAACACCTAATGACATGCCAAGAGTACCGATTAGAGTAATGGTCTATAAGTTGGGTATAAATCCTGGTTATAAACTTGTCCGAGAAAAATGAAGAAATTATTTGGTTAAAAATTGGTTGTAATTCATGAGGAGATAAAGAAACTCCTCGATACTGGATTCATTATGGAATTTCAATATCTAGATTGGTTGTTTAACATGGTCATGGTCAAGAAGAGTAACAGGAAGTGAAGGATGTGTATTGACTTTATCGATGTTAACAAATCATGTCCAAAGGATAATTTTTCATTATCGTGGATTAATCTGCTTGTAGACTTAACGCCTCGACGCAAACTATTGAGTTTCATGAATGCATATTCGGGCTACAACTAGGTTTAGATAAGCATAGAGAACAAGGAGTACACGTCATTTACGACTGACCAATGGACATATTATTATAAAGTTATACCCTTCGGATTAAAGAATATTGATGCCACCTACCAACGACTCGTCAATAGAATATTCGAAACTCATATCAGATAAAATATGAAAGTGTACGTGTACGACATTCTCGTCAAGAGTAGAGTGACCGATGACCATATTCGCGATCTAAACGAGGCGTTTAATGTCTTTCGGATGCACCAGATGAAGTTCAATTTGACAAAATGTACGTTTGGAATAACCTCAAGAAAATTTCTAGGTTTCATTATCTCATATCAAGGGATTAAAGAGAACCTTGAAAATATCAAAGCAATCATCGACATGAACCCACCTCGATTGTGAAGGAAGTCCAGAAGTTCACCAAAAAGTTGGCGGCACTCTCCTACTTCTTAGCCAAGTCAAAAGAGAAGTATTTACATTTCTTCAAAGTTTTGAGCGAAAAGAAGGTAGCCGGCTTCCAGTGGATGACTGACTGCAAAGCTGCATTCCAAGAGCTGAAGGAATATCTCTCGAACCCTTCCTTTCTTACTTCCCCTTAAGAAGGCGAGGATTTTTATTTATCCCTTGTAGTGTCTGACACCGCCTTGAGCTCGGTCTTAATTCGACAATAGTCTGATCGGCAGCGACCTGTATACTATATTAGCAAAATCTTGATCAACGCATAGACCCGATATTTTCATGCAGAAAGGATGACTCTAACACTTGTATATTCTACCCGAAAACTCTACCTTTACTTTTAGGTGTACAAAATTATTATCCTAACAGACCATCCATTAAAAGGAATATTGCAAAGGCTAGACATGTCAAGACAACTTGTCAAGTGAGTTATTGAGTTAGGCGAGTTCTATGTGAAATTCTGACTGAGGCCGGCCTTGAAAAGCCATGCCCTGACAGACTTCATTATTGAAACGATGACCCCAACTCTAGAAACCCTAAACCTTATTGAAACTTATGGTCTATAAAATACCCTAGCGTGGACTTTGCACGTGGACAATTCTTTGATGCAAGCAGGCTGTGGTATCGGTGTGGTCCTGAGAACTCATGATGTATTCAATGACCATTGAATTTCTTGTGACCAATAATGATGTCACATAGTACGAGGCGTTACTTGCTGAACTCAGGTTGGCCAAAGAGTAGTCGGCTAAGAACCTAATCATTTACAATGACTCAGAATTGGTCGTCAATCAGGTTAGGAGAAATTTTAAGGCTTCCAACCTTCAACTTTTCAAGTATCTATTAAAAGTCTGAGGCCTAATTTTGACATTTGATAATGTGGAGATAATCCACCACCCAAGAGAAGAGAACAGGAAAGCCGATCAACTAGTAAGGGCCACAGTGATCGGGGACCTTGAGCAATATACATAAGAAATGTGTGAAGTCCTTGAAGTTCCCAATATAGACGACCCACAGCAAGAAATAATGCAAATAGCTGATGTTGACAGTTGGATGACTCTCCACATGAGATACTTGTCTGACAGCACATTACCAGAGAACTCAGATGAGTCCAAGCGTGTGAAAAAGATAACAAGTTAGTACACCATTGTGGATATAAAGTTGTACCGATGTGGATATCTAGGGTGTCTCACGCTAGAAGAGGTAGACTACACACTTGGAGAAGTATATCTCGACATCTGCGGATCTCATATTGTGGGTAAGAACCTTACTTTCAAGCTCATAAAATAAGTATACTACTGGCCCACCATGAAGCACGACACTGTGGACTTCGTCCAAAAATGTAAGAATTGTCAGGTAAAGGGAACCATTACCCATCAGCCACATGCAAAGCTCTGAGCTCTGCAGTCGCCTTGACATTCACACAATGGGGGCTCGATATCCTCAGACCCCTTCCAGTTGCGTTTGGATAGAGAAAGTTCGTGATCATTGGGATCGATTATTTTATGATGTGGATCGAGGTCGTCCCACTAGCTCGAATCACTGAGTAAAATGTGACTGAGTTCGTCCGACAGAGTATTGTATGTAGATTTGGCATCCATAAAATTATAGTGATCGACAATAGACCTAATTCATTAGCAAGCGTTTCATTAAATATTGTGCTAACTTAAGGATAATGTTGGTTCACATATCTGTTTCCTACCAGCAAACCAACGGACAAGTAGAGGTTACCAATTGCATAATATTGCACGGTTTAAAGATAAAGTTAGAAAATGTTGAGGGCTCATGGATGGATGAACTGTCATCTGTCTTATAGTCATATAGGACGACGCCCAGAAAGTCAATCAGAAGGACACCCTTTGACCTATGCTGTGGGACGGGGACTGTCATACCAATAGAGGTCAGACTTTCTAATATCCGGAGTGAATGTTTTGACTCACTCAACAACTCATAAAGATTCCAGAAAAACCTTGATCTACTTGAAGAAACCTGATACATGGTACGATTACGGACAGCAGCTTATCAACAAATGGTTGGTAGATACTATAATAAGAAGGTGAGAGAGCGTCAGTTTAAAATAGGAGACTTAGTGTTACAAAGTATTGAAGCCACTGATAAGAATATCGATCGGAATAAACTCTCACCTAATTGGGAGGGATCGATTTTAGTCTTGACCATTCTCAGAAACGGGGCATATAAGTTACGCACACGGAATGACAAACTTATCCCTCGGATTTGAAATGTCTCTCACCACAAAAAATATTATCAGTGAATGTACATGCAGCCAGGTAAGACTAGCTTGCATTATTTAGAGCGCTTGTAAACTTTGTTACATTTTATTAATAAAATAATTACTTATTGTTTGTTCATATGAATACTTGTTTGTTATTTCATGAAACTGCATAACAGAAACTGCCCCTAAATCAGGTAAGACCCATTCACCTGCCCTTCATGTCACACTTAGTAGTCAATAAAACTCGGTCATGTTATTGAACGACCCTAATGAGGTCGGATTGTTAAAACTTGGTCACGGAACCAAGCGACCCTCATGAGGCCGAAGACTAAAAAATTGAGGGGGTTTTCTTAAAGTACAAATGCAAAGACATCCAATTAAAGAAATGTAGTATTGTTAGTTGACAATGATCCAAAAAACTTAAATTAGACACGTAAGAGTTCCGATACCCTTTGACAAGTTTGAGGAACAAAAGCCATGTGTGGATGACGGCTTAAGTCATCGTAAGAGCCCAACGTTTAAGTATATAACGTCCAATCAACTTATATATATATATATATGAATAAGTATAAATAACCAAGAGAGAGAAAGAATCATTCACACAATGACGAAAAAATTTTATTTTATTATAAAAAAATGCTACAAGTACAATTATAAGTATAGTAAAAAAATAAAAAGTATAAATATTTATTCTGGAGGAGGACGAGATTGCAAAGTCTCCAGCAAAGACTCCCAGGAGTCCACATCATCTCTGGGATGGTACAACACATCTGAGCTCTGTTGTACACTGGCGTTCTCAAGATGAAGTATGAACATTAGAATGCTAGAATCACATTTTGATGACGTGCCGGCAGAGGCTGATATCGTCCTTATACTTGCGCTCCATGACCTGCTTGATATCATTGGGCTAATAAATGCCTGAAGCTTACTCTCCAGCGTGAATTTCTAGTCTCGAAGGAAGGCGTACTTCTACTTTGTCTCTGATAGTTTGCATTTGAGTTGGAAAATACACTTATATGAAGCCAATAGCATCTCTTTCTCAATATAATCGTGAGCCAGATGGTTGGTAATGGAGACGACACAATGAGACAGTTCTTGAAGTTGTATAAAGAGAACAAGTTAGAAATTATAAACAAAGTAATAAAAGAACTAATGAAAAGTTTGGCCGATACCTCAAAGATAGAATAGCTCCTTAAAGGAGCACCACTCGTGGGAACCACAAGAACCTCCTAGACCTCGGGCTCCGATGGCTCTACAGTGGCCACCTCGGTCACCTCATTGACTCCTCAAGCAAAAATATCCCTCTTGGTCTCAAACACTGGGGTCTTAGAATCAGATGTTCCGACTCGGCCTTAGAAGTTGCTTTTGACTCGGCATCGGACATGGGGGCCTCCATAAGAGGTACGTCGACCATCATGACTCATCCTTCGGTCTCATTTTCAACTCTATCCTTGGACACTGGGGGCTCGAAAGAAGGTACCTCGGCAACATCAGCGTGAAACTCCGAGGTCACCGGGAACTCGATTAGACGCACCTCATCGGCCTCTCCAGACTGAGTCTCACTGATTTAGGAAGCACGATTGGAAAAACTGGTAGGAATATCGGGCAGTGGCTCCTCGAACAGTAATGGCAAAACGGCCAGCACCCCAAATGAAGCAAGTGCTAGAACAGGGATCGGAACGCCTTTTGCACTAGCCTCAATCGCAAACTCCAAAGGCTCGCAGTTTTCATTTGACTCGACGACCACAGAAGCTTGGGCTAGGGAGGATGTAGTAGTTGGGCCACTCTCACCGACAGCCTTTTTCTTCTTATTAGCCAATGGATAGTGGCTTCGTCTTCATAGGAGGACCCAGCTGAGGCCTCTTTGCCCTCGGGAGCTTGGGCTGACAGTTCATTTATTTGAAGAGGCCATTGTTTCTTCTTATATTTCCTTTTGTGAACTGACAGTGCAGGAGGAGCATCCGACCACTCCAATACATGCACCCATTTGACCTGAGTAAGGGACTCGACCAGCAGTCATCGATTCTTTTTATTCTGGTTAAAGGAGCCAGCTTTCTCTTTGAGAAGATTTATCAATGCCTTGGCCGACTCCTCATACTCCATTATTTCAGTATTAAAAATTGAAAAGACTTGGCCCCATTTGTTGGATAGCTCCCATCTAGAGGAAACTGCCAAATAAAAGAATCAATCCTTCCATCTGTTCGTTGAATCAAGGTTTTTACTACTTAACTAAAAATCAGGCCGTGGAGAGACCAAAATTCAATTAGCTATGTGATGAAAATGAAGAATAACTTTCACGGCTTTGGTGTCCAATGCTAGGTCGGGAATACGAGCAAAAATGTGTAAAGAAACTAAAAGCTTACTGCATTGGGCTGCAGTTTGGCAATCGGAATGTGGAGGGCCACCATTATTCTATACAACTCCGGTGCCAAGGGAAACTGGAGACCGTCTTTCAAATGGATCTCGTAGACAGTAATATAACCTTTTGATGGAGAAGAGGCTTTACCACCAACTCCAAGCAGAAGATATACCAACGCACTTGAAATCTTATACCAAGCCCGAAGGTAGTCGATGTCGGCGGAGGTGAGGACTGACTGAATATCGTTAATATCAGGAGCCATTGAAGAGTAAGGGTTTCAGAGATAAAGAAGGCATCAAAAGGATTTTGAGGGAGAGGCAAGGAACGAAGGGTTTCAAAAGTGTAGAAACGAAGGATTTGGGCCTATTTATAGTCGAGACATTTGAGTCGAAACGACGTCGTTGAGATGAAAATTCAAGAAGACGCGCTTCATCATGACGGTGATAGGTGTCCTACTCCATAGGCTCTGCAGCACATCAAATCACCCGAAGTCAGTAATGATAACTGGTGCGTATCCAAGAACGGCATGAGACTCGAAGAAGTTTGCATTTAATGCTGCTACTGGCCGCATGGATAAAATCTGTTGGATTGATAGCCTTCATCTGATGAAGCTATTCGGGTTGAAAGTCCTCATCCAGCCAGCCAACGAAGTCTATCAGACTAAGAGTATGGATTCGGACAAATGACAGCCTCAGATATCATACCAGAATGTTAAATTTCAAGCCTCCTAACATGGGAACTAGTGACGAGTATTGTTACTGACGGCCTAAGGAAAAGAGTCTGCCTAAGGATTTATTCCATAAAATATGGAGGCCCAGTCGGCTCATATGCCCAAATTAGTGGATGTACTCGTCGACCTTGTCCAAGCAGATTGCTCCATGGAGGAAGACGGAACCAACGCCAACGGTTGAAACAATTTTCCTCTCTTTTCTAGATTTAATGATTTCGGGCGCTAGTTGGAATCGCCAGCTGGACGATATTTTATCCACCCGATGGTTTTTCAAGTGATTGATAGGAGAAATCAACCGCCTCCTAACTTTTATAAAAACCTCTTATTTCCAATAGAAAAATGGGACGACGCTCAGAAAAGAAATGACCAACAAAACTAAAGATAAATTCTAAAATGTTAAAAGTGATTTCTCTCTCACTAAGACACTTTTAGAAAAGCAAAATCGTAAATAAAATTATTTGAACAAGCATTTACATTTACACGCTCACATTCCTTTCCTTAAAGGAAGATATTGACTTGAATGTTAAAAGATAAATCGGAGAGTTAGTCCTATTAATCATTTGACAGTACTCTATTGTGTTGTAAAGGGTTTAGATTAAGAGTATACAAAAATCGAACCCGTTTCAGACCCAGCGGACAGTTCTCAGCTCCCTAGTCCATGCTACAATTTGGATCTAAGAACGCATCAACTTCAATAGAGCCATCGAATGTGGCCTGTGGATATCATTCAGAACAAAGACAATCTGTAATCCTTTGAGTTTAATATCAAATTAGATCGGTGTTAATTTCTTTTGTCAGTATAGTCATAAAATCGAGAGGCTAATACGCCAAGCTCAAATTACATAGTAGGTATTAATAAGTCGTGTTTTAAATCATATTTATAAGGTATTATAATTTTAAAAAAATTTTGTATAAATTAATTTAATAAATGGCACATATTTCGATATTATTCACTCACTATAGGTAAATTTGTCTTATACTCATGTGCGCCATGTCATATACCTTTTATTTTGGGGTGTTTTGGGTCGTTACTGGCGCTACTGGGCTCGGCTTTAAAACTCAGGCCCATCTCTAACCGGGCTGTATTTGGGCTCAGAAGAAGAAGTTATATGGTCTGGAAAGTGGGCACCATTAGTGGCGTCTCTAAATCTAAGACTTAAGGCCTAATCAGCATGCTTTTCAAACTGTATTTTATTAAAAATGATTATTAAAAATTTTTCTACCCTTTTTTTTTACTAAATATTAGATACTTATACGACTACTATTTTAAAAATATATATATTTGTAATTATTTATTTTTTAGTTTTATAAATAATGTAATTTTTACTATACTATTTGTATATATACGTACCAAGATATCAACTTTGGTTAATAACACCGTACATTTTTATATAAAAATATGTTATTGAATAAATTTTTAATAAATAAATATATTATATAAAATTAAATATTTCCTTAATAATCGTTCAATGTTCAACAAAACCATCTACTTAGGTTCTGGCTGAATATCACTGTTATATTTGATACTAATATTGATAACTAACACTAGTTCAATTATAAATTTTTAATAAATTAATTAAATAAGATCTTAAAATATGTATTTAACTAACATAAATTAATATGAAGACAAACTTGAGAATTGATGTGTTCCTCAAATTTGAATTGTCATTTAAGTAAAATTGAGTTAGTCCTTCAAATATTTTGATCTGAATTTTATATATTATAATAATTAATAAGAGATAAAAGAATATAAAATTTATTATTGAAAATATTTTTTGATATTCAAATTTAAAATTTTTTTAAGAAAATGAAAGATTATAAGATGTTAAAGATTAAAGTGAGCAAAAAAATTGAGAACTTAGCTTTATGATTTTTAAAATTAGTAAGTATACAGAGAACTCGAATTATCTAGTACCTGTTTCATGCATGAATCAGATTACTTCTGCTTGTTTAAGAAAAATAAACGTATTTATAACCTTATTATAAATCAGTATATCTTTCATGAAGATGTTTGATTACGCACTGATTAAGGAATTATGTTGATTATAAATTAAATTGTTTAATTGTTACATAAGCTTTGAATATCGTGTTTGTCCATTAGACGTATTAACTGTTTATCTGATTTAACCATTCATTTATCGATTTGATATAACATTCGTCAGAATAAACAATTTGGATTTATTAATCGAGCCGATCAATCGGTATTTCGACCTTTGTATCATTAAGAGCCCCATCATCTGAATATTTGGTAAATCGGTAGAATTTTTTTTATTTCGTATTTAACAACTCGATTGATTTATATTATTTTATAGACTTACGGTTTGTGAGCCTTACATAGGAATATGTCTAATCAATTTTATTTTACGCCATATTTAATAAGAAATAAAATTTAAAAAATTATTAAAAATTGTTGGCAATTAAATAAAAAATTATAAGGTGTTTCTTCCTTATGCTATTGAACGTTTTCATGATGCATGGGTTAAAGGGTCAGATTTATATCAGAAATAACTTCACATCTCCAAATTCCTTTATATTTAATGATTATTAAATAAAAATTACTTATTTTTTAAAAAATAATTAAAATATAAAAAAATAATTTTTATATTTTAAAAAGATGAAGTCAACCCCAATCCCTCCTCACTGGCCCGTTGTCACCGCAATCTCCGCGGCCGAATTCCATTGGACGATAAGATCACAGTATCCGAATTCTTATAGGCTGTGGAGGGACCACCAGAAGTATTACGCGTCACCGTCATCTACGTCGCGTGTTCGTACACGTCTCGAGATGTACAATTTCAAGTGGTGATCTGACGGTCAGGATGTTGTCTTTTACAGACTCGTCGCATGATGATTTCACCGCGTTGTTGGATTTTAAGAACAAATATATTATTTGTTTCCTTAATTAATAATAAATATTGTTACGAACACAACTTTTAATAATTTAAAAATATCCCGCTAGTTGTTGATTTCCCAATCGTGGCCCCTCTAGTTTCCGACGCCTTGACCACCGATGTCCCGTCCGGAGCTCCAAATGTTTGCCATTGATGCCCCTAACCATACTACTAAGCAAAAAGAATCACCACATCAACAATTGATAAACTATGAATTTAAATGTTTTTATTATGAAATATAATGCGGGCTTTTGTGTTACGCTGGCTGTGCCGACTCCTGGACAATCAACAGAAGGGGAGGATAGATTAACAGAAGGGCAAAGGAGGCACAGAGAATTCGAGG
>JAOVVI020012778.1:0-12103 GCA_028571085.2 Nepenthes alata | reverse complement strand
GTAATCTTGAAAATTGAGGTTTCCATGATAGGGATTTGATATTAACTTTCAGACATCTATTGATTTTCATTTATGATGATTTGATATTATGGGTATTGATGTTAATTCTATTTCAAGTAATTTATTATTAGTATTATGTGTGTTTATTTAATGATGCAATTATGATGGTCACTTATTATGTCATATATATCAGTGATCTGATGATTCTGAGTTCCTTTAAGTTAATTGATATTATAATTTATGACGTGTAATTGACAATTTCGGATGATTCGAGATTTTTGCTTGGACTGTTCGGCCTAAGTTCAGGAACTCGGGTTTGGGTCGTTACACATTGTACATTTTTGAAGCATGAATAAAATTCATCCATTTTTTTGCAATCTCTTTTTGGATTGTCTTGTATGCCTGGTTCTTTTTTTTGGATTTGGGCTCTTAAGAAGTCTCATTCCGTTTCAAGCCAAGTGTCCAAACCTTTAGACTGTTTTAGACTGATAATGCTACCTTTAGGGTCTTTGCATTCCAGCTGTTTAAGCCCCCTACGTTTTTAATTCAACCTCATGAGGGTTGTTTGGCTTTGCCAAGTTTTAGGTCCGGCCTCTTCGGATGCTCGGCCTTGGCCGAGTTTCAGTTCGACCTCTTGGGCCGCTCGGTATGAGGTCGAGTTTTAGTTTGACCTCTTGGGCCGCTCGGTATGAGACCGAGTTTTAGAGACAAGTGAAAGGAGTCCTATCCACTTAAATTAGGGGTAGCCTAGGTCTTGATTATGCATGGGATGAGATGCACCACTCAAATGAAATGCAAAACAATAAAACGAAAGCACAAGTAAAGAAGAAAAAAGTTTTTTATCTTTCCTTTTTTTATTTCATCAAAAACGCATGGTACAAGCATTCCATATGATGCGATCATTGTACCTGTGTATATCAGTACAACTATTGATAATATTTTTTGAGGTGTGTGGCGTATCAAGTCCGGGGGACAAGCCTTCCCTCTTGGGTGCACAACTTGTATGTCTAATTTCGGAGGATGGCTGAGACCAGGAACGACCCCTCCCAGTTTGGGGAGAGCTTGTTCCAACCAGTATTTTTATTGGTGACCTCAATGCTTCACAGCACTAAGTCTTCACCTCGAACTGATGCGTTTTCACCTTCTTATTGTAGTTATGAGCAACTTGCTGCTGGTACGCTGCTGTTATGCTGCTGTTCTAGCCTTGTTGCGTCTCGGGCTTCCTCAAGCAGGTCTAGGCTTTCTCGAATTTTCTGTACAGTATTAGTCGGGCTGAAGCACTTAACTTGTAGGCTGGGTAGTCCGACCTCTAATGGAATGACCGCCTCTACCCCGTAGCACAGGCTGAAGGGAGTCTCTCATGTTAGCTCCCTCGGTGTCATCTGGTAAGACCATAAAACGGATGGCAGCTTGTCGACCCATGAGCCCTCGAAATTCTCTAATTTCGTCTTTAGTCCATGCATTATGGTGCTATTCGTCACCTCCACTTGTCTGTTGTATTGCGGGTACGCGGCTTATGTATGCACCAATTTTATCCTTAGGTTGGTGCAGTACTTGGTGAACCATTTTTTGGAGAACTGGGTCCCGTTATCAGTCACAATGCATTATGGGATTCTGAACCTGCACACCATGCTCTGTTGGACAAAGTCTATGGCGTTCTGCTCAGTAATACGGGCTAATGGTGTGACCTTAACTTATTTGGTGAAATAGTCGATCCCAACTCTCAAGAACTTCCTCTGTCCAGATGCTGTCGGCAATGTCCCGAATATGTCCGGCCTCTACTGTGTGAATGGCCAAGGTGACTGTAATGCTTTGAGTTTCGAGTACGGCAGGTGGGTGAGGTTGCTCTGGACTTGGCAGCTTTCACATTTTTGTATAAAATCCAAGGCGTCATACTTCATGGTTGGCTAGTAGTATCATTGTCTCATGAGCTTAAACGCGAGGTTCTTATCTGCAATATGGGATCCACAAATCCCAAGGTGGATTTCTCTGAGGGCGTAGTCAGCCTTTTCAGGGGAAAGACACCTTAGGTAAGGGGCAGAGAATCTTCGTCTGTACAGCCGGCCGTCTATAATAGTGTACCATCTTACCATCTTCTTCACCTTCTTGGCCATGTCCGCGTCCTCAGGTAATGTTCGTCGAACAAGGACCTCGAGTAGGGGGGTCATCCAATTGTCTGCATTTGTAATCTGCATTACTTCTTCTTCTGGATCTTCCACACTGGGTTTTCTGAGTCTCTGGGTCTCCTGAGAGACACCTCACGCATCTCTCGGGCATATTGCTTTGGGTCTCCTGAGGTTGCTGCTTTAGCGAGCTTGTCTGCTTTCTCGTTCTCCTCTCGTGGAATGTGGACCACCTGAACCTTCTCAAAGGCCATCATTAGTCCTCGGACCTTTGAAAGGTATGTGGATAGTTGTGTGCTGTTGGCGTTGAATTCTCCTCGGATTTAGTTGATGACGAACTCGGAGTCACTGTAGACAACCAAGTCCTTGGCCGAGTATTCCTTTGCTAACTGAAGGCCGGCCAACAAGGCCTCATATTTTGCAGCGTTGTTGGTTGCCGAGAACTCGATAATCATTAAATACTTTATCTTCGACCCTTCAGGTGTCATCAGCGCAATGCCAGCTCCACAACCGTCCTTCATGGATGAACTGTCTGCATGTAGAGTCCAGACTGCTGGGCTATGTGCTTGTTCAGCATCACAAGCGTCCGAGGTCTCAAGAGTTGGGGTCGCGGTCTCGACGATAAAATCTGTCAAAGCTTGGCCTTTCAAGGCTGGCATTGGACGAAACTCTATGTTGAACTCACCCAATTCAGTGGCCCAATTAACCAACCGTCCTGATGTTTTTAGCTTTTGTAGAAACGCTCTCAAGGGTTGGTCGGTCAAGACGTTAACCTTGTGTGCCTGGAAATATGGTCTGAGTTTCTAAGCGGAATACACGATCGCCAAAGCCATTTTCTTTGCGTGGGAGTACCTTGTTTTTGCGTCAGTCAGGATCTTACTGATGTAGTACACAAGCTGTTGCCTGTCATGCTGTTGTCGGATCAAGGCTAAGCTCAAGGCGGTCTCGAACACGACAAGGTATAGATACAACTCCTCGCCTGGCTGGAGAGAAGTTAGAAGAGGGGGGGTTTGAGAAGTACCCCTTGAGCTCTTGGAAGGCCTCTTCACAGTCGGGCGTTCACTGGAAGCCATTCGTCCTCGTGCCCCTCAAAGCCTTAAAAAATGGCAAGTACTTCTCAGCCGATTTGGCCAAGAAGCGGGACAGAGCTGCTAGCTTTCCAGTGAGCTTTTGGACCTCCTTCACAGTCCGAGGGCTCTTCATATCAAGGATGGGCTTGATTTTCTCCGGATTAGCTTCGATCCCTCAGCGTGACACAATGTAACCTAAGAATTTCACAGACACTTGGCCGGGTTGAGCTTTTTAGTGTGCTCTTAGGACATCGAAGGTCTTGGATAGATATTGGACGTGGTTTCGGTTACTCTGCTTTTGACGAGCATGTCGTCCATGTAGATCTCCATATTCCTCCCAATCTGATCCTTAAACATTTTATTCACTTGCCTCTGATAATTTGTACCAGCATTCTTGAGGCCAAAGAGTATAACTTTATAATAGTATGTCCCCTAGTCCGTCATGAATGAAGTGTGCTCCTGGTCTTCGGGGCTCATTTTTATTTGATTGTAGCTCGAGTACGCGTTCATGAAACTTAAAAGCTCATGTCCGGACGTCGAGTCTACAAGAGAATCGATCCTTGGCAAGGGAAAGCTGTCATTTGGGCACACTTTATTAACATTTGTAAAGTCCACGCACATCCTCCATTTCCCATTATTTTTTCTTCACCATGACAATGTTTGACAGCCAGCCTGGTACGACGCCTCCCGGATGAACCCAGTGTTCAGGGGCTTCTTCACCTCTTCTCGGATAGCTACTAGCTTCTCTACAGAATAGTTCATCCTCTTTTGTCGGATGGGCTTATGACCGGGATTTAGGCCTAGCTTGTGGACCATTACTCCGGTCAATATCCCGGGCATGTCACTTGGTGTCCAGGCAAATACGTCTGAATTCTTCTATAGAAAGTTGATAAGTTGGTCTCGGAAAAGCTTGAGGCAGAGTTTCTTATTTGGACAGCCTTATCAGGATCTGTAGGATCTAGAGGGACTCGGTCGATAGCTTCCCCAGACTCGGCCTGTTGCAATGTTGTATCGTCACGGAAGTCTTGGTCTTCGATGGGTTGAGGAAGTGGCATCTAGGTAACTTGGGATAGGTAGAATGTCTGCCTGGTAGCCCGATCCCCGAGGACCTCCCCAATCCCAAACGGTGTCGAAAATTTCATCTTTAGATGTGGGATTGAGGTAACTGCTCAAGGCAGCCAGGCAAAGATGTCTAAGGATAACATTGTAGACCGAAGGAAGGTCTACTAACAGGAAAGAAAGGGTCTCGGTTGCTATCCTCGGGTACGTTTCTAATGTGACCTCAAGCTGGATGACTCCCTAGACTGGTATTGGTTCATTGTCTAGCCCGTACAGGGGTCCATCGGTAATAGTTAACTGTATTCTCTTGTGTCCTAATTTAAAAAAGTCTTCAAGATATAGCAAATTTCGTAAATTTTCATTATCAATAATGACTCGTTTCTTTGGTAGTCAGACTCACCGTTAGAAACAAATACTGTTACAACCAAATGGTCAGAATAGGGGATATTATATGGGTCATATCTTCGTTACAAAAACTAATGACCTGATTCCTAAATTCTACCCTCGACTTCTTATTCTTTGCCGCTGGATCATCCCGGGTGCTACTCCTGGCTGGGCAGTCGAGATCATATTGATGACCCCCACAGCCACTTGATTTCTCGGCTGGTCAGTCTCACTAGCTACTGCTGTTTCGGAAGACTGTCCGGGTCTTTGTAGGAAGCGGTTGAGGTGACCTCTCTTTATTAGCTCTTCGATCTCCTTCTGCAGAGTCCGACAATCCTCTGTACCATGGCCGCTGCAGCGGTGGACATGACAGTATTTGGTCTGGTCACCACCCTCCAATTCTTAAGTGCCATTGGCCATTTCAGATAATTTTCACCTCGGATTTGCATCAGAATGCTAGTACGTGAGTCATTCAGAGGAGCCAAAATTAGTGGCTTGTACTCCCTCTGAGCAGTATGCTCGGACTTCTGCTATTTCTTGGGCGCTCAGGAGCCCTGTCGGTCTTTAGTTTTCCTTTTTCCCTTCACTGCCTTTGGGCGGAGGGTCTCTTCCTGCACGGGCCTCTTCGCGTCGTTGGCTTCCTTGGCCATTATGTAAGCTCGTGCTATGGCCTTGGCCTCCTTGAATGTCTGAGGCCCTTTGTGCACTAGGTGCTTGAAGAAGCTACCTCCTTCCAGAGCTGATTGGAACGCGTGGAGTTTGACTCCATCCTCCAGCTTTGGGATCTGCCTGGCCTCTACTATGAAGCATGACTGGAAACCTTTCAGACTCTCTCTGGCTCCTTGCCTCACACGGATAAGGTGCCATTGCTACTTCTCGATCCTCCGGTTGGAAGCGAATTAGGAGAGGAAGGTCTTAGCCAGCTCACTGAAAGAGTTGATGGAGTCGACCGGCAATCCAAAGAACCAGATCCTCGCGTCACCCTTGAGCGTTAGGGGAAAGCATTGGCACATGGAGGCCTCGTTCGACCCCTAGATGCTTAGGTGTGCTCGGAAGGTCTCCAGCTGGTCCATGGGGTCAGAGCCTCCATCGTAGGCGTCCAAGCTGGGCATCTTGAACTTTGTAGGCAACGGCGTCATCCTGAGTTCCATGGTGAAGGGTGATCACTGCAGATCCACTGACCCTCTCTCTGTGCCTTCTCCGAAGACCTTGTTCCAAATCTTCTCTAGCTTCTGCTCTACGTGAAAAGGAGCCACAACCTTCTTCTTGTTGAGGAAGTCCCTCAACTCGTAAGAAGGCCGCAAGGCTCTTGGCTCTGCACAGCCTTTCCCTTCGAGGATTGCTCGCTACGAGATGGCCCACCTCAAAGGGTGGTCTCTCGATCGTTGCGAGAGTAACGAGGATTCCGTCTCCCTACTCGGTCGCACGTCCAGCTTTGAGCAGATGGTTTGGACAACTCTAGAGAGGCCGTCAATCTTTTGTGCCAGTGCCCGGACGCATAGGTCAGGGTTGTCATCTATCCTGCTGCCTGTAAGAGGAGCGTTGTCACAGGAGGCTGCGTATCTGACAGGGGCACTGGCTTGTGCTCAGGTGTTCACTATGCTTCTTTTGCAGAAAGTGTTTGAGAGTAACTTTTCGTCACGTTTTCCACAGACAGCGCCAATTGTTGCTTCCTTGGATAGGTGGGTCATCGTATGGACTCGGATTCAAGAGTTAACAACAATAAAATAATGTTGGTGTGAGGAAAGGAAGAGAGAGGATTGTAAACTGGATTTTTGCGTGGAAAGCCCCCTTCGAAAAGAGAGGGAAAAACCACGGGACTCGGGGTCCAGGAGAGCTTCTACTATATTAATGAATGAGTACAAGTGGTGGAGAACAAGTGAACTCTCATGAATCTCTACTGGCACGTTTAGTTATAGGGAATATGTGGGAATATAATTTCTATTCCCTGCAAATAGATATTTATCCGTTTGGTTACAAATTTAACTAGGAATAAATATTCCCTAAGAATTGTTATTCCCACATATGTGGGAATAACAATTTTCATATATTATTATTATTATTATTATTAATTATTAGGTATTATTATCATTATGTTTTAATAATAATAATAATATTATTATTATTATTATTATGTTTAATTATTATTATTACATATTATTATTATTATTATTATCATTGTTATTATTATCACTATTCCCACCTTATTTCTCATACTATTCTACAAACTAAACAATGGATTATTAATTCTCACCTTATTCTATTCTAATAACCAAATATGGGAATAACAATTCCAACTCTATTCCCATCTTATTCTATTTTCTGTAATAACTATTCTATTGCCATTTTATTCAATTCTAACAACCAAATGTACTGTCAGTGTTTTCTTATTTTCTCTCTTGTGTCAACACAAGCTCAAGTATGCGTAAATGCAGAATGGCCGGAAGATCCTGAGTAGGTGTGCGGTGAATACTTATATAGCTGCTTGGAGTGTCCAACGTGGAGCACCCATGTGGGTCTGGCGTGCGCAGGTTGCCTTGCTACCAGATCTGCAGTATCCGTTTTGCCGTGTTCGAGAGGTGGCGTGTATGCATATTGACCCTGTGAGACGTCATATCATGTGTGTGCCGTAAGCCGTCATCCTCTGCGTAGGTTGTGTGTTGCAGAGATTGCATGTGCTTTGCTGACGTTGACTCTAGGCTAGGATCCATGGTCGGGCTGAGCCTCTTCATCTGTGTTGGAGTCAACGGGCACTTCTTCAAAGTCCCCATACTCAATGAAGGCTTTGGCTATCATCAAGCCCGCGGTCTTTAGGTGCCCAATGTCCCCAGGCTTCTAAGACTTCTTTGCCCTTCAACGAGTCCCAGTACTTGTGTGAGTCCTCGTCCTCCAGGAGGGTCTTTGTCTTTGAAGAGTCCTCGCGCTTTGAGCATAAGTCCTTGTACTATTTGTGGTGTCTTCGGACTCTTATGGAGTCCTCATGCCTTCGGTGTTTGGTCCTCGTATCGCAGTTGGTGGTATCGCTGGACGCTCATAGAGTCCTCGCGCCATTAGTGCCAGGTCCTCGGGCTTCCGTGTGCCTACTCAGCCTCCTGGGCCAAACCAGCTTTTGGGCCGTCTTGGGACGTGGGCCCAACTTATGGATACTGGGCCAGGGGTGTTGATACCCATCACCTATCTTTAGGTGGCTCTCTTGGCCTGAGATCAGGGATGCTGCTTGGCAAAACATCCTGCTTCATGGAAATCTTTCTCCCTTTGATTTTTTCTAATAAAAAATGCTATTAAAAAAATCAAATGGGGGAAAGATCTTTGCGAAGGTCGATGCCTCGCAAAGCAGCGTCCTTTCCCTCTTGGCCTTCCGCTTCTCCAACGAGAAGAAGCCAAACAAAGACACCGCAGATAAAGCAGAGAACACGGTGGCTGTGAGATCAAGGGACATGTGGCGGCCCCATATCCCTTGGATCTCGAACAAGTTGGTGGATTTGGCGGCAACCATTGTCTGCCCAAATGCCACCTCTTTGTTTACTGAACCATAAGCATATGCCCTGATGAAGTAAGCGGCAGTAGGCACATCCCTTGGTATCGGCCAAGTGAAGGTTGAGTTTGAAGCTGCGTTAAGGCTTTGAAACAATGCTACGTTGGCAGGTCTTCTCCTTGTATAGATTGTCCTTGACCGTCATCCTCCATGGCCTGTCCTTCTGGCTAATGGGTGCGTAGCGTTGCTGTCTCATAGGTTGAGTTGCCTGAGCCAGCTGAGGTGGTCTGGTTGAGCCCCATGTCACTGTTATTTTGTCCACTTCATCTTCTAAAACTGTTTCAAAAATAGGGGAAATAAGTGGCTGGCTGTTTGATTGATGTAAATGAACAAGGTTAGAATAAAATAAATATTAAGTATTACCTAGAATAAGATGGAAAACCCCGCCACGGTGACCGAAGGAGGGGCGGGGGATGGCAGCAGATGACTGGTTGGGCAGACTGGCCGGGTTCTGGCACATTTCCATAACAGGCTGTAACAAAGCTAGAGAGCACGAGTGCACCCAATGCCCACAGAGAGTAAGGAGAGGAGATGAATCAGGAGGGTGCTTGAAGTCTACCCAAATGCGTTAGTGCGGCACAGGCCCCTCGGCCACTATTTATATACCATGTAATTACAGTAGGGGGTGAGTCAAATTGTCAAATGGCAGCCTTTGGGCAACTAGAAAAGATTTAAACATGGAATTTATGATGTGGGGTTGGCTTATTGATGATAGAATGTGGCTCTATGGTACGGTGAAAGGGTGAGATCAAGGGGTATAATTTAGGGATTTAGGATTGGCCATGAATTTACTTGCTTGCCTCTTAGCTTGCATGTTGACTCTTATTCAATGTGTAAGTTTTTAATACATTTAAGTTTTATCATCTTTACATAATAATACTAATATTATTATTATTACTTTATTATAATTTGAAAAACATGGGTTCAAAACAATGAAAATAATATATCTGAATTATAATAAAAATATTTTTAAATATTTGATTGTTTCTAACGTAGATTAAGTTATACAATTTATAGGGAAGCCACTTTCTGGCGTAATAACCATTTATAAAAGTACGAGTAGTTATTTATGAAAAGTAGTTTTAAGTCGACTGGTTGTTAAAATGTGTAATAGTATTATGTCATTAGATTATGAGACTGAAAATCACAATAATTAATATTTTTGCTTAGTCTTAATTGTAGTAGTTGTGATGTTAAATCATAATAATTATTAAGTCATATATTCAAAATGATAAAAATATCTCTTTGTAATAACAGTGAGGTTGTGCACGTCTAATCTTTTTTAATATTGATGTTATATAACACACTATTACGGCACGTTTGGTTGCTGTAATGGAATAAGGTGTGAATAGAATAGCTATTTCCAGGGAATAGAATTGGATGAGAATATAGTTGAGAATTGTTATTCCTTTGTCTGGTTACTGAAATAGAATTAGTTTGGAATTTGTATTTCAATGTTTGGTTTGTAAAATTGTATGAGGAATTAGATGAGAATTTATCGGAATGATGCTTTTATCCTTATTAATTATGGGAATATATTATATAAAATAACATATACGTGTATATGTATATATTTTTATATATATTATATGACATATATATACATACATATATATATATATATATTATGTACATATTATTATGAAATATCATTTCATATACTATATTATTGTATCATATAAAATATATATTTAATAAATATATAATATATTACATATTATAAAAATAATACTTAAAATTATATATATTATAATTATCATATTATTTTATATAATATAATATAATATATATTTATTATTCATATTATTTAATATACATAATTTATTATTAAAATAATTTTTTTACAATATTGAAAATTAAAAAATATCATCATGCTCAAATTAAAATACATACAAATAAAAATAACAAAATCGCATTCCTGAAAAAAATATCATCATATAAAAACTGCGTACAATTAAAATTTTAATAAATATGATAGAAAAGCGTATAGGTCAAGTAGTAATATTCCCGTATAATTTACCACGTAACCCCAAACCTACATATTAAACTTTTTTCAAAACATCACAACCATTCATTACAACGTTGGAGTAGTAGAAAAAGAAAAATTATAAATTGTTTGATAGCCATATGTTTTAAAGTACAAATTGTTTAATAAATTTTAATCTTTATTTCGGTGGAATACTAAGTAGGCTCATCATTAATCTTAGATCATATATACATTTTATATATACTGCATTTCTTTCACTCGTCGATATATCTCGACTGTTCATTTTGGCATTGACGTTGGCAGGTGATAAAAGCTGAACGAATGCAGACTTGGAAATAGTGAGAGCTTGAATCCATTTAGAAAACAAATGCAGACTTGGAAAAATGAAAATTTTATCCTAAAAATTTAAACGATTTCGTGGTTCTCTTCCAACGACGGCGATGGCTCTACTTCGTTGCGGCTTGCGTTCTTCCTCTTCGGTTCACGTTCTTCATCTGCTTGTGGTTAGGGTTTTGGCTCACAAGGTTGCAGAAGAAAGACGGAGGTGGAGGGATACAAAGAAGGCGACAATGCTCTTTCTCTTTCTCCCTCTTTCTTCGTTCTACTCTCTCTCTCTCTCGATTCGTTCTTCGTTCTACTCTCATTCTCTTTTTGGATTCGTTCTGCGTTCTCTCTCTCTTTCTTTTTGGATTTGACTCTCCTCTTTTTAGATTCGTTCTGCGTTCTCTCTCTCTTTCTTTTTGGATTCGTTTTTCGTTCTCCTTCTCTTTTGGATTCTTTCTTCGTTATGCGAGGAGGGTGTCGAGGAAGTGTAGGGTTTCATGAATGGAGGGCAACAAAACGTGCGGCAATAATTAAAATGGAGGACAAATTTGGGTTAATCAAAATATTGGGTGGAAATTTTTTTTCCTCATTAACCAGGAATAATAAAAATCTACTATCATCAAGGAATAGTTATTCATTATAATCAAGGAATAACTATTCTCAGATAATGGCAGAAGGTTTCTTTGTCGCACCATCTTTTTTGAACTCCCAAATTTCAACATCTAAGTCATAGAAGTTGATACATTGATATCGATATAAATATTGATCACAATAAGCACTGCATATCATTTTCAGACATCACTGACGAAATTTTTTGTACTAAATCTTGACCCTGTTTAATTAGCTAATCTACCTAATTAATGTGTTTTAGTTAATTCTATCAAATTTATTCTCAATATTATTAAGGTTTTTGATCTGTACCTGTTTTATATTATTATAAAATACAAAGATTAATTTTTTTTATTTTTTATTTTAAATAGACTCTTTAATCTATGCATATTGTATACCTGCCTCTGTTATTATTTTATTTTATTTGGTTTTGGCTTTGTGGGCAGCTGATTAGAGCCATTTTATGTGACATTGTAGTAAGGATGGGAACATCCTTACTGAAAAAACTAAGGATGGGCCCAAAAACCCCACGCACCGCCACTAATACTAGCTAACAACACCGCCACAATACTAACACACCGCCATAGCACCACCACCTCATCTTCATACCAACACCTAAATCTCTCTGCCACGGCCACCATCCCCACCACCATTCTATCAATGGAGGAAATCAACCCACCATCAAATCAAGAATCCTATGTCCTTCTCGATTTCCTCAAAATCAAGCAAACTCTATAGTAGTCTGAATTGATGATTCAAAGGGAAAGAATATCCCCTGAAGGACTTGGATCCCAGACATGCCGAAAGAACTACAACATACATATAATAATTAACTAACTAGATCAAGGAATTTTGTTCAGATCAGCTTTGTCCATGTCCATTTGCTTCTACATCTCATAGAACTCTTGAATTTGATGCCCTCATTATGCAGTCAGTATGCAGAAGAAAATTCTCTCAGCAAAAAGGAAATTTTGTGTCAACGGAGCATCAGTTCATGCCTAACTGCAGAAGA
>JAOVVI020012777.1:0-12103 GCA_028571085.2 Nepenthes alata | reverse complement strand
ATTAACAATTTTGTTTAATTTAGCATAAAATTTATAAAATGTGTCAATTTGTTTTTAAAAAATTTAGTAATAAGTATCTGTAATTTATAGTTGTTTATTAATTTGGTACCTTTATTAATTATTTAAAGAATCTCACAGGCTTCTTTTGATATTTTATACACAAAGATATATTTAAACTCCATTAGAAAAATAGACACAAAAATATCATGTAGACTATTACTATTCTAATTACAAACATCTAATTCGTCCTTTGTTCATAGAGACAAAACTTTAGTTTGATTTTCATGCGGACATTTTAATACACAAAATTATTCATATCAAAGTAGGAAGGAATAGATAAAGATTGACTTAAATGTATTTAGAATAGTATATTCAAAGATCAATATTGTTCTCTAATACCAAATAAAAGATTAGAAAATTTCTAATCATAATTTATTTAAACCTTTTATAAATAGTAAAATTAAAAAATATATAACTATATAATATACGTAAAGTATATTGTCTTCTAAAAGTAAGATAATAAAGCAATTAAACAAAACAAATATTAGCATTAAAATATATCTGAGACAATAATAAAAAATAACGCACATATTTTTGTGATAAAAAAAAATTTTAAAAATTAATTAGTTTTTAAGTAAAATCATCTCAATTTCTCTAACCAATAAAAGTAATATAATATAAAAGTTAGTTTATAATTTGAGTAGTACAAATGTATTAAATTTTAGTATACTTATTTCCGACTCATAATTTCTACTAAAAAAATCATAGAATTTAATCATAGCAGTGAAATCAAATAGCTTCCGATTTCATTATTGGATTTACTTTACTTGTTAATGAATCTCCATATACTACTAAAATATATTATCCATGTTATATCGAATGCTTACAAGTCGGAATAAGTGTATAATTAATGAAAGAAGATATTAGATGAGAACATATTGACAATTTATCTTAAGAAAATATTTATATTTTTGCTAGCAATGAATTTCTTCTGTTTTAGACAATGAGATTATAAAGGTTTGCAATGAATTCTCTGCGTGTCTTATGTGAAAAGGATTATACTTATAGAAAAGGTTGAAAGTAGGTTAAAAATCTCATATTTGAAAAAGATGTAGCACCCCGGTGTTTATGTGCTACTTAGATGTGCATCTGACGAAGGAAAATGCAAAGCAATACACGAGTACCGTATAGGTGCACATAAGGCATGGACATTATGAACCAACTGTACTAATGCATGACATAAGCATCTATCAGAAGTAAGTATTCTGGACTTACTATACTCATACATGATATAGGTGTGTATTACGCGTAGATGTTTTGAACAGATCTTACTCATATGCTGTATAGGAGTGCATTAAGTGCAACTAGTATGAATAGAATGCACTCGTTTGCTAAAGAAGCGTGCATTAGTATTAATATTCTAAAAAAATGCACTTATATATTGGATATGTGTACAATAGATATTGTTTTTTTGAACAAAATGTACTCATATATTGGAGAGGTGTGTATCAAGTATAGGATTAGTAGATGATAGTCTTCATATGAATATAATTATTTAGTTTTCATTGATACTTAAGCATCATTTAGATCACATATTTTTCTAACCATAAAATAGACTAATATAGCCTAATAATCATCAAACCAAAACATAACCCTCAATAGCGATTAAGAGATCCATCAAGAATGTTGTGGCATCTTTGCCAAATCCATGGCATGTCCTCTTACCTTTTTCTTATAAAAGCAAAGACCGTATTGACAATAATCTCATAAAACATCAAGAATGTTGTGGCATCTTTGCCAAATCCATGGCATGCTCTCTTACCTTGTTCTTTTATAAAAGCACATGGCTTGTGCTAACGTGATACAACTAAATTTTGACCCCGATAAATATAGTGGAAGTAATAAATAATAAATATTTAATACATGTAAAAAATATTTAAATCTAGATGTCAATGATATTAATCAATCATGCAAAATACAATTAAGCATAAACAACCATAAAAAGACACGATTTTTGGTGGCGAAAGAAAAACTCGATACCCATGGTAATCGAGAAAAATCTTCCGAGCTTCAACGGCCAAGGAAGCAATGCACTATGAAAATCAACTTACAACCCGGGTGGTAACGATGCGCTAACCTAGCCGACTTACTCCCGACTTATGATCTCTACCAAGGAACTCCTTGGATTTATCCGCGGCAATGGAATCAGATACCTACCGGTCTCCACGTCGATATTTTCTCGAACCACTTGAATTACCGAACAACGATCGGGTCACCTTCTTCAACTCACCGATATTTCTAACGAAGGTAAAAGGATGAAAGTGTTTCCAAGGTAAATAGAAAAATATAGAGAAAACTAATTAGACATGAGGCTCAAAATTGTAGCTTTTAGTTTTCTCAAAAGAGGCAAGATCAATAGAGCATGAGCAACTTTTTTCTCAAGAGAGGCACGAAAAATGATCTGCCAAGAGTCTTAGGGTTTCCACAAAATAAGCAAAGTATTTATAGATGGCTTAAGAAATGTATTTAAAAATATGCCCGTTGCCAACGTGCTCGAGCTGCGCTTGAGCGCGCCGCGGGCGCACGGAGAGTTTCCGGAGAAACCCTACGTGCGCTCGAGCGCAAGGCAGCGCACAGTGAGCGGGGTCCATTCTATTTTTTAAGGTCGAGCGGGTAGCGAGCGCACGGAGGGCGCGGAGGCTTTGGACAGGCTCGATCGACTGGAGAGCGCACGGCAGGCGCGTTATTCCGGATACTGAATCGCGATAACCCATAACTCGACAACGATACAATAGGACATATGGTCACGGAATATTCCAATTAGACAAATATCTTTAACAATCTCCCCATTTGACAATTCCGTGACAAAACTCAGAAAATAAATAAATATAAAAGAATCACGGGTTCAGACACCACCGAGATAAAACCCGTGTATATGAAAACCTACGCCTAATGATATATAAGACACAAAAAAATATAAACATTTACATAAGAACGGCTGCGGCGATGTGATGATAACTGCGCTGACTGTGTAACAGAATTTTTTTGGTCAAGCAAGACTAGTACTGACAAGACAAAATATAATAAGGGAGAATAATAGCATGCACTGAAAATAAGCATGAGATAAAAATAGCACTGAAATGCAAATAAAAATAATATATAACGAGTCTCCCCTAACGAAAATAATAAGACTTTTCCCTAACAATCTCCTAATCATTCCCTATCTGAATGCACCAAAATAAAAACTAAGATAAAATATAAACCAAGATCTCCCCCTTATAAAAATAATAAGGCTTCCTCTAACATAAATAACAAAACTTCCCAAATCTCCCCTAATCTCCCCCTATCACAAAATGAATCAAGTCTCCCCCTTTTTGTCACGAATGGCCAAGGGGTAATGTAATTCATTTTTCTTAACTCAGACTTGTTTCACGGAATACACTTTTATATTTAATCTTTTTACTTGTTTATTTAATGTCTGAATGTGATTAACAAGTTTATTCAGGCTTAGCCCTTTTCTTTAGTTGTATAACATATTCACGGTGTAGCATCGAGGGCGAATGTGATCTACTTTTTCACACGAATGATAGGTAGGCACAAATTTAGGTCTTGAAGACCTATTCACAGATCTTTGATTGTGAGGATAAGGCAAATAAGTTGAGCCAAATATTTTCTCCACACGTTGAGACATAGTCTTAATAACCTTGGGTGTGGTGACTTTCGTGGTGGTAACAAAAATGGTTTTAGGTTTCACGTCATGTTGGAACACATTCTCAACATATCCCAACCCATGTTTATTTTCACCAATTTTTTCTAGCCTGAGCATATGATCAAGTTTTGTTGACCTATTTAAGAATTATTTTAAATTTTTTCTCGTGGCCTCAAGTTCAGATTTCAAGGTTGTGATTTGATTAGAAAATGAGGTTTTCAGATTCTCAAGTTCTTGGCTTTTAGCATCCAACTTGGATTGTAGAGATACGGTTTCTCTTTCAAACTCTATGACCTGACTGTTTAAGGTTTTATTTTATTTCCTTACTTTCAAGTATACCCTAAACAGTTTGTCATATGTTTCTTGAAGGCCATCAAATTTAGCTTCTAATTCATCCACAAAGTCATCAGATTGATTAAAATTTTCTACTGAATGGTCACACATGGAGGTTATAAAAGTCATGTATTTGACATGACCATTTTCAGAACATGTTTCACCCTATTCTTCTTCTTCATCACTTAAGGTCACATTAGCTTTAAAAGCATGACTTTGTTGGCGTTTAAGGTTTGGACATTCAGTCCGATAGTGATCAAAACCTTTACATTCATGACATTGAACTCCATAAGTCATTTTTGATTTGAAGTCCTTGAGTTCACGTCGGTCCTTCTTCTCAAATTGAGGTGAGCGTTTTAAGTCCACATCAAATTTGTTTGATGACGATTTATTAGTCTTTAAAAATTTTTTGAAATTCTTAACAAATAAGAAAAAATTATCATCATTACACGATTCCTCATCAGAATCCCGATTTCTCTCGTCCCTACTTGTTTTTAGAGTAATTGATTTATTTTTTCTTGACTGTGGCAAGGTGTGCTCATAAGTCTGAAGGGACCCTACAAGTTCTTCGATTTTTAATTTGTCTAAATCTTTACTTTCTTCAATCGCAATAACTTTTGGTCTAAATCGTTCAGGCAAATATTGTAGAACTTTTCTAACAATTCTATGTTCTGAGATTTATTCTCCTAAATTAAACGATGAATTAACAATATCATTTAATTACGCATAGAATTCATCAAATGTCTCGTCATTTTTCATTCTTATTTCTTCAAATCTGGTGGTGAGCATTTATAATTTTAAATTTTTAACTAATTTAGTATATTTATGAGTGATTTCTAGAATGTCTCACGCATCTTTAGAAGTTTCACACATAGAAATTTGTTTAAACTCATCGGAAGATACAGCCATAAAAATAGCATGTAACCCCTTACTATTCTAGTTACAAGCAGCAAGTTCGTCTTTTGACCACAAGGATATAACTGTTAATTCATCACCACTCTTGGGTGGAGTCCACCCAAGTTGAGTGCTAGCCCATACACGCTCATCCAAGGATTTGAGGAAGGCTCTTATCCAGACATTTCAATATGTATAATTATTCCCATCAAAGAAGGGAGGTACGGAGAGTGATTCACTCGTATACATCTAGAACGGGGTCGTGGATCGGGGTATGTCTCTGATACCAATTAAAAAAGCACACGGCTTGTGCTAACGTGATACAACTAAATTTTGACCCCGATAAATATAGCGAAAATAATAAATAATAAATATTCAATACACGTAAAGAATATTTAGATCTAAATGTCAATGATACTAATCAATCATATAAAATATAGCCAAGTATAAACAACCATAAAAAGATACAATTTTTGGTGACGAAGGAAAAACTCGACACCCACAGTAATCGAAAAAAATCCTCCGGGCTTCAACGGCCAATGAAGCAATGCACTATGAAAATTAATTTACAGCCCGAGTGGTAACGACGCGCTAACCTAGCCGACTTACTCCCGACTTGTGATCCCTACCAAGGAACTCCTTGGATTTGCCCGCGGCAACGGAACCGGACACCTTCCGGTCTTCACGTCAATCTTCCCTCTCGTGCCACTTGAATTGCCAACCACGAACGGATCTCCTTCTTCAACGTACCGTCGTCTCCAACGAAGGTAGAAGGAAGGAAGAGTTTAAGCGGTAAAGAGAATTGAAGAGAGAAACCATTAGAACATGAGGCACAACGATGTAGAGCGTAGTAGGTTCAATTTTCTCAAATGGAGCAAGAAGAATGTTCTTCTCTCAAGTAGTGTGGCTCCAAAAATGTCTGAGAGGCTCTGGCGTGCTTAGGATTTCAAAAACATAAGGTATGTATTTATAGAGTGTGCAAAAAATCATTCAAAAATTTTACCCGTTGCTGGCGCGCTCGAGCAGAGCTCGAGCGAGTGCCGAGCGACCACCACACTATTTTTTCGCTCGAGCGGGTATCGAGCGAGTGACGAGCGGACACCATTCTATTTTTTTGGCTCAAGCGGGAATCAAGCTCATGGCGAGCGGGAAGGCTTTGGACGGGCTTGAGCGACTGGAGGACGGACAGAACAAACTCTAAACCGATAACCCACAACCCGACATCGATACTATAATACATATGGTCACGAAATATGCCAAGTAGACAAATATCTCTAACAGATGTTATCCACACAAATCATTGAACGAGGGAATCTCTTTCCTTTTAGGGGGGGCAAAGAAAATTTCTTGTAAACGAAAATTCATAGCCCTTGAGGATTAGATTTCATCATTAATATAAATATCGATCGATATGTATGTGTATCGGGTCATATTATAAATATTTTCTAATACTATAATAATATTACGTTATGTTACTATATTAGATTATATGATCATGTTAGGTTACTTTTTGACATTTTTTTCTTTTGATATATCTCACATCCTTACATATTATTACTTGATATAGATATAACCATGTTAGACACTGATATTGACATATTCATTCATGGATCAAATACTTGTCTCAAGGTTTGTAGCCACCAAATAGACATGTATGGCAAGAATTCTGATTTGTCATTCAGTCAACAATTGCCTCAAGAAGGACACAAGTTGTTTCATGGCCCCCTTCAATTAGCTACATGAAGTTAAAACCATAATGTTTATCTTCCTGTGCATCAATTGCAATCCTTTGAGATCTCTCATCAAATAGGTGAAGGCATTGGGACGTAGGGTAAGGGGAAAGGAAAGAGAAATCAAGGAGAGAGAGAAGCAAAAGGAAAATAAAGGAAGGAGGAAGAGAAACCAGAGGAGCGAGAGAAGTATAGATTAAGAGAGAGGAGAAATATCAAAATTAATTAAATTGTATTCAATTCATTAATATTTTTTAAATAATAGAGTTTAGAATTCTTATATGAAGAAACCTTATGCCCAAAATAATATACAAATAAATATAACTTTCCAAATAAATAGCATATAAGTTCCTAAAATAAAAAAATCTCAACATAATAAAATTTCAATCACAATAATATCATGCGAATTTGATTTCGTTCCCATTCATTTTGTGGACATTACATTAAATTAAATTTATTACTTTTATAGATTTGAGTAATATTGGCTGCACAATTTTTTATCCCAAAGCTCTCTAAAATTTTTTTGATATATCTTTTCTGAGACAATCCTAACAATTAATGTGATCTGTCTCAAAATATTTTTATTTTTATCATATAAATTACCTCACCCATATCTTTCATATCAAAATTTTTAGAGAGATAATCATTAGTCTTATATAACAACCTAAGATCATTGATTGTAAATAACATATCATCAACATATAGAATTAAAAATATAAATTTATTCACACTGACCTTCAAGTATATACACTGATCAATGGTATTTTCTATAAAATTAAATGATAAAATGATATCATGAAATTTAAGATACCATTGTCGTGAGATTTGTTTAAATTCATATATTGATTTCTTTAATTTACAAATTAAGTTCTCTTATTTTTTGATTGAGAACCCTTCGGATTATTCCATATAAATTTCTTCATCTAAACTTTTATTTAGAAAAGCAGTCTTTACATCAGTTTGGTGTAACTTTAAGTCAAAATGTGCTACTAATACTATTATAATTCTCAATGAGTCCTTTTTTAAAAGTGAAAAAAATATCTCCTTATAAGCAATGTCACCCTTTTCAGTATAATATTTAGTTATAAATTTAACATTATATCATTTGATATTACCTTTAGATTCACGTTTGATTTTAAATACTCATTTATAATCAATTGTTCTACAACCCTCAAATAATTCGACAAGATCTCAGATTATTTTATGTGAAATTTATTTTAACTCATCATTCATGACATCAATCCATTTAGAAGAATCATTTCTTTCTATGACTTGTTGAAAAAAAATTAAATTATTATAAATCCCTATATCATACTCAAATTCTTTTTTATAAACTAAATAATCATTTAAAATAGTAGATCTCCTTTCTCTATGAGATTTTTTTAATACTACTTATTGTGAATGTTCTATATTACGTTCAATGGTGATATTTTTATTATAAAGGACAGAATTATCAATTTATTATTTAATAACAGCCAGAACAATAATTTTTATAAAAATTCTTGGTATAAGGACTTACACCCTAATTTCTTTAATCTCAGTATTTTATAAAATACCACTCCCACTGACTTCACTATTCTCAAAAAATTTGACATTATTGATTTTTATTATTCTCGAACTATAGTTAGGATAGTAAAACCTATACTCTTTATATTTTTTTGGATAACTAATAAAATATTCACTAATAATTCTGAAATATAATTTTTTTATTATGGATTGTACATTCTAACCTCTATTGGATACTTTCAAATATGTATGTGTTGAATACTTAATTTTCTTTCAATCTATAACACGAAAGGAATTTTTAGAATTACTTTATTAAAAGGCTGATTAAAAATACAAATAGCAGTCTTAAGGATTTTCATCTATAAATATTTAGGTAAAAAAAATAACTCAATATACTCCTAACCATATCCATTAATATACGATTACGCCGTTTAATAATACTATTCTACTATGGCATCCCTTGTATAGCATATTGAGCACATATGCTATTCTTTTCTAATAGTTTAGTAAAAGGATTAAAATATTATCCTGATACATTATATTTATTATAATATTTATTATCTTTATCAGATCGAATAACTTTTATACTTTTATCTAATTGCCTTTCAATATCAGTAATATGTGTCCTTAAAATATTTACAATTTAAAAATTTTTATATAATAAATAAATATAATAATAACGTAAATAAGTATCAATAAATATGATAAAATATTTTTTTCTTCTAAAGATGGAGAATTAAAATATCTACAAATATTTGTATGGATAATCTATAAAAATTTTAAACTTCTCGTAATACTCTTCTTTGTATTTTGGTTTGTCTTCCTTTAATACAATCTACACATATATCAAAATTAAAAAAATTAATGTTATGTAAGATTCTCTTATTTATCAACCTTTTCATACGATCTTTACCTATATGACCAAATCTTTTGTACTACAGGAAAGAAAAGTTCTTATTCATATGATTATGTTTTGTTCCTACATTATGATATCGTATCATGAGAGTCTTAACAAAATTTTGATCAATGTTTTTTTTGTATAGACTATTAGAAAGAATTGTGGAACCAAAGAAGGTTTTATTTTTATATATATTTACTCTTCTATTTTTAAACTTTAAAGAGTAGTATTGAATATCAAGTTTTAAAATAGAAATAAAATTTCTAAAAATTGAAGGTATATAAAGTTTTCAATAAATTTAAATACATTCAAATATCAAAAAATAAATAAAAAATTTCAACAATAGAAATAGAAACTTTGACACCATTTTCTAGAATAATAAATTTCTTATTTTAGTTAAGGATTTTAGTTGTAAGAAATCTAAACAACGATTTAGAAATATAAACGTTAGAACCTAAATTGAACCACTAAATATTAAAATGTACTTTAATTAAGTTTGATTCAAAATAAATATAAGCCAAATACTCACTTTTTTTTAATTAATATTTTTTTATAATAATCTTTCTTAAAATGTCCCACCTTTTTACAAAAGTGACACTTTGTATTATTTTTCTTTTTTTAAATTTTTGTACCAAAATGGCACTCCTTTTTTTTTTATGATTCAGCCTTAATGTTCTCTCTTTCTCTTCTTCTTTTTTTTACCACCATAACTCATTAAATTTATTAAATAAATTCTTTTTTATTTGAGTCTTACCTTCTCTTGAACCAACATATTTTCTAATTCATTGACATTTTATTTATCTTTAATAGTATTATAATAAATTTAAAATTATTTATATTAATGATGAAGAAATTTTATCATAAACTGAATAAGAAAGGATTCATTCACATCCATATCAAGAATTTTTAGTTTGGCAGTCAAATTGATCATCTCAGAAACATGCTCATACATTCGTTGAATACCATCAAATTTTATGGTGGTAAATTTTGTCATCAATATTTTGGTACGAGATTTATCCGCAAACTGAAAATGATTTTCGATAATTTTTGATAAATCTTTAGCATTTTCACTTTAAAAAATTATAAACTTAATATTATTCGTTATAGTTATTCTCATAAATATCATACTTATTCTATTTAATTTTTTTATTCTTTAAAATAAGACTTTTCCTCATCACTGTGTGAGCTAGTAATAATAGCAAATTATCTAATTGTAATACAAAATCACAATCAAGTACACCAAGATGAAATTAGATTTACTCAAGCTAATAAAAAAAATTAGTTTCATTGAATATCAAAATAGAAAAAACGTAATAATGTAACAAAATCAGAACAGATATTGCAATTGAATTAATAAAATATGAGGAATATAAAATATAAATAGTATTATTATAATCCACCAATTAACTATTAAAGTAATTTTTAATTATTTATAAATATAATTAATAATATTTTAAAATTTAAATAAGTCTATTACTTTTGGATATCAAGAATTTTATTTGAAAAAATGAATACTCATTAATTATTCTATTTAATTAATCAATCACGTAGAAATTGTTATATTTTTAAGCCTGTCATAATATCTATTGATTAAAAAAGTATAACACTTTAAATTTATAAATTAATTAAATTAATATATATGATAAGTATATCAATTTTTTATTTTACGATTTAATATCTATAAAACCATTCAGTGCAGCCACGTTCGTGGTTACCAAATTATATAATTATATAGATAATCAATCATAATTATTTTATATAATATTATAAATAATATCTATATAAATTCTAAACGTATAGCATTTAATCATGATAAAATGATAAATTTAAATTTTATATCATATAAATAAATAATTAAATTATAAATATTAAATCACACAAACAATCATTAAGTATTTTATTTTATTTACTTATATATATATAATATAATTATATATATAAGCATAATAAACAAATATATATATTAATATATTAAACTATATTATTTTCTTTTATATATAAAACAAATATTATATAATTCTATTTTACTTTTCCCTTCCTTCTACCGTCATCTACTTCATCACTGTTCATCTTCCTTTTCCTCCATAACGCCACTGTTTCAGATTTCTTCTCCCTGCGGCGCCAGTAAGGGCAACAGTCGGTGCCCCTCCCACTGCTGTAGCCAACTGGCAACATTAATCGGTTTCAATCGTCGCCTATTAGAAGATAATGGATCGATTGCAACTGACATTCGGAAACGCTTCATTGTTCTATTTTTTTTTAGCGCAAAAATCTGACAACTATTCACGTCGGCCGACGACAATCGGCAATGGATTCAATAAAATGGCCATATTTCAGGCGGCCAAACGACTGATTTGGTAGAAGGCAACCATAGAAGGAACCGCATGCACAATTATAAACCCTAAATCGCCCATAATGGGAGTCCGAATAAGAGCGTGCTGCTGACACGCGAGTTATTGAAAACCCTACCCTCTCCATTATCCCCACTATCACGGTGAACGGTGGTAGGATTTGCAGTTCATGCTGCCATAGTGCCACTGCTTCTGTTTTCATTTTTTATTTCATTTTTTTATTTGAAAAACAGAATGCATAAATATATGAATTAACATTATATATATCATGATAACGATACAATTGAAAGAAAATACCATAATTAGAACTAATTACCTCTGAACCCGTATGTAAGAAGAAATTTTGGTAAGATAATACTTTAATTTATATGATATTTATTATCATAATTTTTCATGACAAATTAAGTATAAAAATAAATTTGTGTATCTAATTTATAATCGATAAATTTTTATACAATACCATAATTGTTCTTGTTTAGAATAATCGGAAGATAATTTCTCTTTCTTCTTCTTATCATTTGTAGAAATGTAGTACAAATTATGTGTGTCCCAAAATAATAGCCAATGACGTCCTTTTATCGAAAAAAATAATCATTCATAAATTACTAAAATGTCACTCCTTTCGTTCAAAAAATACGTCATGAATAGATATAATCATTGAAAAGTAGTATCCATTCGCTCA
>JAOVVI020012776.1:0-12103 GCA_028571085.2 Nepenthes alata | reverse complement strand
AATAATAAAACAAAATAATAATAATAATAACAATATGTAATAATAATAATAATACCTAATAAATAATAATAATAATAATAAATATAATAATAATAATAATAAATATAATAATAATATGTAATAATAATAATAATAATAATACAAAATAATAATAGTAATAATAATAAAACAAAAAAAAAATATGTGGGAATAACAAATCTCACCTTATTGCTAACCAAACGGAGGAATTGCAATTCCCGCGAGAATTGAAATTATTTTCCCTCCTAATTCCTGCAACCAAACACACCCTTAGAGTAGTGTTTGCTTGAACTTGCTCTTTGCCTGGCCTGGCATCTAACCCTTTGCGTAACCTGTATTTGAACTTGGGGATTGGCTTTGACTGCGTAGGAAATTTACCCTATCTTGGATATTAAGAGCTTGGGTTAATTGGGTGAGACTGTCTTATATTGTCTAACGCTATCATGTGTTGGTTGTTGAAATTATCTTGATGTGAGTTCACTCTAGTTTGATCTTCATAAATTGTTGCGAAGTGTCCTCAAGAGAACTTTTTTTTTATCAGAGCTAATAGGTCTATTGTGGGAGAAGTGGTGCGTAAATGTGCAGAGGGACTGGTGTAAGTTGAGATGATTCCTCTATCCCAAATCGTATAAGGATGGGAGCTGATAGATCTATTATAGGGTTGGTGGTGGGTGAACATGCGGAGGGGCTGGTGTAAGTTGGGATGATTTCTCCATCTCGGATTCTGTCTCATAGTAAAGATTGTTCCCCATGTATTGACCCTGATATGGCTTCTTGAAAAAGAATAATGTTAGCTAGCACACGGAGGGTTTTCTCAACCAGGTATGGTTGGGCAATTCTCAATTTTATGGGACCCACTACCATAAACACTACAAACTTTTGGCATTTTACTAGACATAATACTAACCTTCTTTATTTTAAGAGCCTCAAGCTTCCCAATTAATGTGGCCAGTTTTGATTGAATATCATCGGATTCTTTAAGGTGAAATTTGCCCTAACCTAAACTATCATTTGTTTGTAGTTTGATCGGTGTGTGGTCTCCCAGGTTCAGGCATTATTGGCAAGATTCTCAGAATATTCAAAGGCCTCAGTGGTGCTCTTATTAAAGAACACTTCATTGCATATTATCTCTGCGAATTAACGCATCTGAGATAATTGAGAATTGTAGAAAAAGCTTATAGTATGCCAAACTTTAAAGTTTTGATGCGAATAGGCACTAAGAAGATTGTTAAATCTTTCCCAACATTGGTAAAATGTCTTATTAGACCATTGAGAAAAGCCTATGATTTGGTGTTGCAGTGCTTGCATTTTGTGCTTGGGAAAATATTTTTACAGAAACTCTTGTTGCATCTCTACCCATGTGGAGATTGGTCTTTGCTTTTATTGAGTTCGACCAAATTTTAGTTTTGTCATTTAAGGAGAATGGAACAATTTGAGACAAATGGTGTCTTTGATGCAAATTCGGTCAACAAATGTCCCACTAACCTCCTTAAAGTTTTTAATAGTTTGATTGGGATTTTTTGAGTTCATTCCGTGAAAAAGTGGTAGCAATTGTATCATTTCGGGTTTCAAATTGGACTAGTGTAGACGAAATAACAATATAATGCAAAAGGGTGTGCTATGTCGCACCAGGTGCATGTAGTCTCCAAAGAGTCTGATAATCTTTTGAGAGGTCTATGGGAGGGTCTTCATTAATACTGCCTTCCTCATTGGAGCATCCACGAGTGATGCATTAAAGCAAAAATTTTGATAAAAACAAATATTAAACAATTCTAAGTAAAACAAATGAAGTAAATATGAAACATGAAAAAATAAAAACAATTTTTTGATCAATAATAATATTTTTGTTCAATTAATTAGTTTTTTGAGATAAACAAATAAATATGCACACAGCAAAATAAAGGCAATCTTTTTGGTTTTCTATTTCATTTATTTTGCTTTGGTAATTAATTTTTTTAATAAAATTGTTTTGGTTACTAATTAGGTATCGATGGAATTTGACAATTTTGATGCTACAGTTCCCCAATTATGGGACCATATATTTGACCGATCTCAAATGGGATGCATTTAACCTCATAATTGCATTAGGGTGCAGTGTAGTATTACATGATAAGTCGGGATCGTATTTACAGGGAGTTTAGTTTTTATATAGACAAAAACTGTGATTAATTATATAACTCATGATTATGTCAAAAAAAAAAAAAAGTGGCAACAATTGAGTAAAATTAGGATTGTGGAACCTAAACATATCGGAAAACTTAGGCGGCCCAATGCATACTATAGAATTAAATATTGCAGAAATTAAATAGTAGGAATAAATTCACATACAATTAAATTGTGGAAATAATAAAAAGTATAGGTGGGGCAATGCTGACCATAGAAGAAAAAAATGCAGTAATTAAATGACAATAAGTTAAATTAAGGATATTCTAAAATGTGTAGGCAATGCAATGCTGGTCATAAAAGTGAACTGACATGAAATCAAATTGTGGAAGTAAAAACAATAGATACGAAATGCACAAATATTTGAAAGGATCAGAGGGCACAATGACAACCATAGATGTATAAAAGTATAGAAATTAAATGGTAGAATATACATGACAGCAAATTAAATCATGAAAATAATAAAAGGTAGGCAGCATAGTACAGGCCATGTAAGTAAAAATTACAGAAATTAAATTACAACAACCAAAAGGTTCTTTTGGTACGTAGACAACCTAAAGTTAAGAAGCATAGCCTTCCATACAAAACATAAAAATACATGAAATATGAAATATTGATTTAGTATAATTAAATGCTCTAGCATCAATATAACATCAAACTAGTTGGAGTAGCTCGTAATATTGTCACGGAGCCTTACATTGGAAATAGAAGGTAAGAAATTTAGAGAACTTGGTTGTGAAATATAAGAGAGATTCTACTGAACTAAAAATGCAAAATCTAGCATGTAACACCTAATTTAGCTTAATCAAACTTAAACACTTATAAAATTTCTTTTCATCTAAAATTCCTAAGCCGACAAACACTAAAAAACCTATCCAAATTTTACCCTAAATTTTGTGACCTGTAACACAATTTAACAACTATAACCAAGTAAAGCTTCCCCTACCCACACGGTTAACATAGAAAAAGGAAAGCAGGAGAAAAATAACATAGAAATAAAATTTATTCTAACTTTTGAAGTCTACCAATAATTAATGTTCAATTTGACAACTAAAATTTTCCTAAATTTAGACATTGTTTCAGCTATCCATGGAGGAAATTAGAAAGAAAAGAAATGTTACAGAAAGATTATAGAGAATAATGAAAATTTGAGAACTTTGATTAAACAAAATGAGACATTAGATGGTAATACATACCTCTTAAAATTGAAATGTAAGACACCAATTACATGACACTGAAGAAATGAACCAAACTTCGTGCCTTAAACAAAATCTAATAACAATTCTCTACAATTATCTACTAAACTAACTAGAGGAAAGAACCAAAAACTAGCCAACCCTTAATACCTTTGCAAGTCAATTTTTAGGCAAAAGAAGTTCAAAAAAAATAAGTGAGAAAAAGGAGTTGGGGATCCGGCTAACATGAGGGAAGGTCAGTTAACCATGACTTCAAAAATGGAAGAACAGAATGGGTAGATAATTCCTATTCTTTCTTTCTATCTTTCTTCTTTTTTCTTTTTCTTGGTTTGGCTGGGCCAGGGGGGATGTGTCTTGTTTGGTTGGACAATATCTGGTAAGCTTTGGTCCTTCTTGATCCTCTGGCCCAATCTCCACATTTGTCTTCCATTTATTGTAATTTGGGATTTTATTCCTGCAAAATTTCAAGTCAAAAATAACAAATAAAATAACATCATTAATATCATTACTACATAATAACAATAGTCTAGTAGGGGTAAGATTGTGATTATCATGATTATCGAGTAATCAGACAGTTACCTGGATGCTTGCTGTTGTTGATTGAGGGTGCGAGATATTGGACTTAAATCCCGAGATGTTATAAAGTCGCATAACGGCTAAGGGCTCAATCTGCAGATTTTCCTTGAAACTGATTTTGCCGTTTTAGTGAAGGTCAATTTTCAGGGATAAATTGACTTGGGTTTATCCTGTGAGCATTCGAATAGGAGTGCGTTACGCAAAAGCAACATTGTTAAGTGTTCAATCTTGGTTGAATTGGAGAGCATTTGACTATGGCAGAGGAGGGTTTTGAAATAGAGCTTGACATAGTTGATTTTAGGCCCAATTTAATGAAAATATGGGTTAGCCCACTCCTTACATGGGCCCACTTATCAGGAACTAAATCTGATCCCATCATGATCATTGCTAAACTTGAGAAGGAACTTGTTGCATGGAATAAGTGATAGTTGTCTTAGGAATGGTTATTCTAATATCGATATGAATCATAGGATCTTAAGATCCTACACTTCTCAAATTGCTCAATGACCTAAATCACATGTAGAATCTAATAGTCATAGGATCTGAGTGGGTTTGGCAGAATCAATAGGTATTTTAAGTTCTTCTCTTCATACTTGTTGAGCTATATCTATCTCTCTTGATTCTCTCCGTTGCTCTTTAAAACCTTATCATTAGCTGAACTTTGATAATTTGTTGTATACATTTATTTAATTATTTATTAGCCTCATATTTGCAAAAGAAAAAAGAATGAGTGAGGTGGTGTGACTATACTACTCAATTTGTTTTGCTCTTAATCTTCAATTTGTCAACTTCACAAGCCCATTCAACTGAAAACATTTAGGAATAATGTAAAAGTGACAATTTATACTGCAATATTTTTTTATTAATATTGAAGTTTAGTTATAAATCCCAGGTTCTTTTAAAAGTTGGTTTTGTTTCTTGGGAGGTGTGCCAAGTGTAGAAGCTTCCCTAGTCCCTGCTGATATGTATCATAAAAAGAGTTTTTTCAATTGTGAATAGGTGTTATATGTGCAGGATTAGGCTAATCTGTATATAGTCTATTTTTATTCTGCCAAGGTGATGGCAGACTTTGGTGTTCTGCTTTCTCCATTATCGGAATTTTTTTGGCTTCCAGCTGGGTCAGTTCCTGGTGATTTTATGGCCTGGAAATGGTTATGCAGGAAGGAAGATGAAATTCTGAGGTTTGTTTTGTTGGCTGTTTTTTGGCTTGTCTGTACTCTGTAGTAAAAGAAATAGTATAGCGCTTGAGAACAGGGAGAAGACTGATGTTGAGTTACCATATTTGTGGTTCGAAAACATTATACCTTTAGGGAGGAAAACATTATACCTTTAGGGAGGAGGACTCTTTCCCTTACCTTCATTTTTTACTTTTAGATTTTGTTGATGATTTGATTTGTTAATGTTGGTATTTTTGTTTTATGAATTGCTTTGTATTTTGGATGTTGTCTTGGCTTCTGATTTTTCCATCAACAAAATCTTTTTAGTACTGATACAAAAGAAAAGAAATATTTGAATATGGATGCTTTATGTTTTGATGAACGTGACAAATTCAAATCAGGTTGATGCAAATTCTTTTTTCTTGTTTTTTTTTTACAACTGATACATACCCCATTTTGCTGTGGGCTCAGATGGAGGAAAAGGTGAAAGAAATAGTGGAGATGAAGCAGCGGAGTTTGGCCGAGGAGAATCAGAAAACACTGGAGGTCTTAAAGGAAAGGTATTAACTGATATGACGGCTTAATAAGTTATGATTTATAATTTGTGGATAAAATAGACATTTGTAACAGATGTATCTGGTTGAGATATTGCGACCTAATGAAATTGTTTGAAATGGATAGTCTTACTCCTGTAGTTCTTAATTTCTTTGTTTGGTTGGGTAAACAAAAAGACTATGTGCCATGTGGATTTTAGATTCACTACGCAGTGGATATGACAAGCGTGGTGGTGTTAATGGCAACAATGTTTATCTCTTTATGAGAAAATTTGTAAAAGTTACAAAAAGTTCAGGAAGTTATTTTACTTAGGATTGAAGTCAAGAGTCAAGTTTATTACTTATTGTCCTAGCCGAGTTGTAGTGAAATGAGGCTAGTTGAGTCCCCATAGCATTAGGGGATGGTTTCTCTATAAAGGGATATGCTCTTATATTTTGACGGAAATAGTTGATGAAGTTTTCAGCATGTTACATTTATGGCCATGTGGATTTCATTGCTGTGATTAGATTTTTCACAGCCCCTGGTGGATTTCCTATGTTTCTATCCTTCTATATATATGTTTTTTTCTTTCTCAAATCTGCTCTAGTTGTCAGCATGTTACTTTCTTGGCCATGCGGATTTCATGGCTCTGTGAGTAGATTTTCACAGCCCTAGGTGGATTTCCCATGTTTCTATCCTTATACACCTACCTTTTTCTATTTCTCAAATCGGATGTAATTTATGTATTTCCATCTTAAAAAAAAACCATAATTGCAACCTATTCATCCTATCATCTAACTACAATCAACAACCTTGCACACTTAAATTTAAGGCATAAGACTGAAGTTCTTTGATTTCCACCCACTTTGGATATGAATATAAGAGTTCTGAGTTCAATTTTCTTTTGTTAGTTACCCAAGTCATTAGGAATCATAAAGCCTCTTTTCTGTAAACTGTACAATGAGCCTCCTTTCCATGGTACCTTTCCAAGCTAAAGAGTAATTTTGTGGGAAGGGAGCTTTAGGAATGTATTTCCTTTATAGAGACATAAGCAACTATATTGTTAGGCCTAGGCACATAAGCATTTTGGTATCTATCTCCTTCTTGATGGATAGTTTGTCCTCAAACTCAGGTCAGGGGAGTTGGCCACAGTCTCTTCATTTGGTTTTTGACGCTATGCATTATAGTTCACTATTAAATAGTTGGTTTAAGAAGAAAAGAGAAACTCATCATCATGATCATGTGTTGAACTTGCGATGAAAGACCTTATCATGTTCATATAACACTGCTTCCCCAAGCATGATAAGTATCCGCAGCAGTTACACAGCACAAGGCATCGATGTTTGTCCCATGCATAATGGTATGAAATAAACCCTGGCTAGCTTATGCATTTGCCCTGTAAAATCATTGAGCTAGTGTTCACCTTCATGACCTGGTAGTTTGTGATAGCATCCGTTCGTAATTGCTTCACAAGCTCCTAAGAACCAAGTAGATTGATGAACCACAATCCACAATAATATCAACATATGAATGTTCTTATTCTATACAACTCCGACATGATGGTGAAATTCCTATGTGGAGTGAACAAACGGCAGCTGTGGGTCCGTCTCACCTTTACCTTTTCATTAACAGAATCACTTTTTACATTCATTTCACCTTCTTCCTGTAGGCCTTACTAACTAAACTCGAGTGATGTGAACAACTAGCAGGCATGTGATTTCAGCTTCTTCCGAAGGGTTTTACCAACTTATTCCACATCTTGTCAACAATTAGCGACCTTGGGCCCTTCTGAGCGAAATTTTGGCTGTCACATGCAAGTTGGCCTGGGGCTTCTTATTGGCATCATAAGGCGCATTTGCTTTGGTGGTTTATCCACTTACTTGGGTTGGTGAAGGAGAGGAAAGGGAAATTAGAGGGAGAAGAGGAGAAGCAAGGTGGAGAATGACATCAGACTAGAGGGGAGACAACTCCAGAAGGAGCGAAATCTATATTAAGCATGCAATAATCTCAAATGTAGCATATTGGTGCCTTTGAATAAGTATCAGGACATAGTTGCAAACAAGTGAACAACAAGGAATTCCAATCATCCTCCTGGGAACAAACACTATCCAAACTAAGGAAAATAAAATAGGTATGAATTCTACTATTAAACTTATTCCAAAAATAAGTCTCTCACGCATCCTCCTGCAGCCTGAATGCCATATTTGAAACAACGGTAGCTCTCCACTCTAGGCTTGCCTGTTTAACAGAAATTCTCCCTCTCCAGCTTGGCCACAATTCCATTCTTTAGACTTTATATGCAGTGATAGTCCTCTGATGCTTGGCCTTACGGATCCCACATAAAGGAATTAATTTATGGAATTCTGTGGAATATCTTTCCACATCCTTTTTTAGCATACTCATAGTTAATTGGAACAAAATCTGACATTCTAGCTTGTCATTGGTTCTTCACTTGGAAGATGATGTTGGAACACCAAATTAGTCCACTGCAAGAGAGTGTATCTGCTGAGACAAGTTCAAATAGTTTTACCTTTTCTTTGGTGCACACATCTTATATTCAATTTCATTTCCTTTTTGTTAAATCATTTTAACACTGTATGGGGCTCAGTCTATTTCTTAAATTTTGGTAAAGAAAATTTGAAATTGTTCTAAGGAATCTATTGCCTAAGTGAGGTCCTACAAATGTTTGATGGAACTATACAAAGCAAGGTAAGAGGGAAAAGGAATAAATGGAAGATAGCAAAACAACAAATTCATAAGGACTCTGGACACAGCTTGTGTCCAAAGTCAGTTTTTCCGTTTTTGGCAATCTCCCACTTCCATTTTTTTTTCTATTCTGAAACTCTACTTTATCACCCCTCTCTGAAATCCTACTCTGTTGCTGTCTGTATCTTTTATTTTCTTCATTATGTATTCACTTCTTTAATAATGTCATTCCAGATGATATCCTTTAAAATAAAAGGTAAGGTGTTAGTGTTCAGTTACAAAAGAAAAGAAATGATGTTGGTTTTTGAAGAAAGGAGTTAGAAAAGTTACCGTTTGCGTGTGGACTTTAGGGTTGCAAAGTGGAATGTTAGGGTATCAAAGTGGGGTTGGAGTATCTTTGGTGAGTTTGAGAGATCAGAGTCTATTGAGAAGGTGGAGGTGACAATTAAATCGAGGCAAAACTGTTGAGGTGATTTGCTCGAACGTAGTGGTGGAAGAGAAGCGTAGGAAAACTGGCTGTCGTATGTGAAGGGGTTTGAGGTTGCAAGGTGGATTTGTGGTGAGTTTATGTGTTTCTCTGGCGAGTTTGAGAGATTGAACTTTGATGGCAAGTCTGAGTTGATAATTAAATCAGGTGGAACTGTAGAGTTGATTTCCTTGAATTGGCCTTTGATTGGGAATGGGATATTTTGCTATTTACATCCTTGGTGCACTGGTGGTGAAAACTTGGGATTGGTTGCTGGGTTTTCAATGTCATTCTTGCTTTCTCTGCAGGTTCAGTCCAAGGGTTGTATTAACTATCAAAGCTTGGTCAATGCTCTCAAGGTACTTGCAGATCAAAGTATCTTTTGGTGGCCGAGGAAGGCTGTGGGGATCCGCAGTTGTTGGTAATGTTAATTGTGGTGGTGAGACAGGAGAATTTTGGTTTCATTCTAGATCACTGAATGACTGAATTTGGGTGTTATGGTCCATTCCTCGCATGTGAGGGAGATTGCTTTTGTTCGGGCAACATTGTTTGATTGGCTAATGGTCGTTTTCAAAGTGGGCCGACTCATCAAAAGATCTTATGTGCTAACTGCTATTATCTTATGACAACTCCCCCTACTCTTTTCTACATGATTCTAAATTTGAGTGTAATGCCAGTTTAGTATGTATAATGGGATATAGAGTGAAATGGTTACGGTGGGATTTGACCTGTTTGAAGTCATTACTCAGTTCATGCTAACTTTGATTAAACAGTTTGGGGATCTTGGAAGGATTAATCTATCTCTGATGCAAATTTGTCACACAAGACTTCAGCGATTGATGATGGTGGTTTTCTAACCACTTTGCCAAGGTAGGCAAGTCGAGGTGTTGACAAGCTGGAAAACTGGTGGAGTTGTGGTTTGAGTCTTTTGACAAGCATTAGAGAGTGTGTTTATAGCTTGGTGAATGCAGCTTTGACTTGGTGGTGTAATGTCTGACAATGTCGTGGGCTGTGTCAACATGAGTGTGCGTTGAAATTGCCAACGTGGGTGATGACATTGTTAACATGATCGTCAACACTATCAATATGAGCGTCAACAATCTCTGGTGTGGGTCAACACTTCAATGTGGCGCCGAACCCTGTCAGCATGGGTTCCCACACTAACGCTAGGTGAATGAGTTAGCTTTTGTCAACATTAACAAATATATTTTTCCAGGTACCAAGAGGACTAAAGTGAGTCCACTGGGAATACAAAATCGCAGCAAAGTCGGGTTCAAGTAGTTGAATTATTCATAGAGGTATGCCATTATGATAATGAGGGATTCTCAATGTCTACTTATTGAGATCCCATAAAGGCCTAGAATCCTCATTATGGCGGAATCATGGTGCAAAATGTTTCACCGCCTTTGGTGGTGTCATAGGGCATGGGGTACTAGATATCGTCTAAGAGTGAAGTACCCTATGATGTGGGCCAGGCTCTTGCTCACATTGAGAGAACAACCAAAGTTCTAATGAGGCATTAGTTCGTAGTGTTGTGCATTGGTGGGCCAGTGAATCCCTAGCGTAGGTTTGGAGAAAAGGTGTCGTGTGTTGAAGTGAGCGATAAGTGAGAGATATATGCAAGCTCCTAGTGGGCATAAGAATCAATTGATGGGGTGAGACAATCTCAATGGTGAGCCAGACATCAAAAAGTAATCAGTATGTTTCTAGTTGTTTGACAGAAAAAAAGGTGCAGAGCCTCAAAGTTTAGGTGAACGACATGAGATTCATCGAGAGGGGTTGAATTTGCAAGCTTCATTTGTCTTAATGTCAAAGACAAGACTTTTGGATGCTAGAATTGAGTAAAGCTTGCCTTTACTCAGAGAAGATTCGGTGATGCACAGTCAATTTCCCATGTGTAAGAGTGGGACTGCTGCACACTTCGTAGTTAGGTATGGCCAACATGAATCCCTTTCTTGTTGGATCCTAGTGCCTCATTTTTACTAGGTGCAATCATTCAGATCTGGTTTGTGTTGAATGGCAGAAGCATCTAAGGTTCAGATCTATGTTAAAGATGTTGGAGGTGGAACTTCTGCCCCATAGGTAAATTTCCTGTTGCTTTCTGTAATTGGGATTTATTTATTTTCCTCCTTGTGGCGGTGGTGGATCCTTTTCTTTGAAAAATTCTGCACAGGCTGGTGCATTTTCAAACTCACTTTTCTGGCTTAGAAGCATGCTAGGATGGAGGTCTCATGTTGGATAATAAGCAAAAGTGATGTTCTTCCTCCAACAGAATTATCCATAGTTTTCAAAGTTCTGAATGTACCAATCATATGTTCTTATCTTCTAAACTAGCTCAAAGTATCTGATCTTTTGCTTTAGTGCTGGTGGTAGTGAGCTGGTTCAGGCTAAATATATTAAGGATGAGGTTTTTGCTTTGATGTTATTTATTATCAGAAGGAGAAAGGTTGTCTACGGAGCAGGTTTGCTGTGTTTTGGTTGATTTGGATGGAAATAAACAGAAGGGCTTTTGCTTTGGATGTGTGCTATTCCAGGTATATGACTCTAAATCAGGTGGATGGTCATAACTCATAACTACTATTCTCCTGGCATTCTAATCATTATCTTTCTTCTCTTTGTGGTCTTTTGGACTCTTTTTCATAATCACTCTTGTTCTTTAGCCTGTAGCCTTCCGAGGATTTCTTGTTTTTGGGTGACAACCCTTAATTATCCCATGAATTGATACTTCTTACATCTCAGATAAGGAGAGGAGGGGGAGCATGTCAGCATTGTATCTTTAACCTCACGTTTGGTTGGAGGGAATAAGGTGGGAATAGAATTTCAATTACCTGAGAATAGATATTCCTCCGTTTAGTTACAAATTTAATCGGGAATAAATATTCCCTGGTAATTATTATTCCCACATTTATGGGAATAACAATTTCCATATAAATGGTGCGAATTGTAATTCCCACAAATGTGGAAATAACAATTCCCACATATTATTATTATTAATTACATATTATTATTATTATTATTACATTTTATTATTATTATTATTATTATTATTATTATATTTATTATTATTATTATTATTATGTTTTATTATTATTATTATTATATTTATTATTATTATTAGGTATTATTATTATTATTATTATCACTTTTACTATCTTATTCCTCATGCTATTCTACGAACCAAACAATAAATACTAATTTTCATATTATTCTATTCCAACAACCAAACATGAAAATAACAATTCCAACTCTATTCTCATCCTATTCTATTCCCTAGAATAACTATTCTA
>JAOVVI020012775.1:0-12104 GCA_028571085.2 Nepenthes alata | reverse complement strand
ATTACGTATATATATCAAATATTTATTAATTATTTGATATAATATTACATATTATTAAATATTATATTTGATATAATATTACTTATTATTATATAATACGTAATATTTCGTATTAAATATTTATTAAATATTATGTATATTCATGGGAACGCTAATAGTATATCAGCCCAAAATGGGTAAGCGGCCCAGAATCAATAGCAGCTCATTTGTACCTAGGATGCTCAATACTGTTGTAGACCGGAGGAGCACAGCAAGTAATTGGACACGGCCCAGGATAAATACAACTCATGCCCAAATCAGCCCACATGCACCTTCCTGACAATCAATGGTCATCTGCCCTAATTTTTTGCATTTTCAAGAAAGACAATCTCATATGTAATGACAGCCTTCTAGTATTAGAGCGCATCCCGGAAGGAATGTGCTCGAATTGGCGCACAATTCACAAAAGGCACCCTAATGGTCACTGTATGCAATATCTCCACGGAAGGAAGGGAATCCTAATTCTTTACCGTTGCAACTCAGAATGGTACCCATGCCCATGCGGGGAAGACAACGATCCCCACAGAAGGTGGGCATCCCACCTTGCCACCTAATGAAGGTAGCGGGAGCCCGCGACTATAAAAAGGCGACAGAGACTCACTCCACAGACATGCATTCTTGCATACTAAAACACTCACTTGTATACTCAAGCTAACAGAAGTTTGCTAAGCTCTCAAGCATCCCAATGCTCTTTCCCTCTCTCTACTACTAGTTCCCTACGAGCTCGGTACTGTAAGAAACTGCTTTCTATAAGCATCCACGACCAAAGCCACTATCTCCACGAGTGCACCTCTCACCATCATTCTCAAACCCACTCCTAGCATTCATTTTTGCATTCCCTAAATTTACCTTTTTATCATCAGAAGGTTATTTACTGATTTGAGCGTCAGAGTATTTTCGGTGAAACTAAATCTCAACGTCACCTGACCTCTTGTTTGAAACTGTGGTATGCAGGAATCTAAGCTCAGCGGACGGAGATCAGAATCCGATGGACCAACTCAACCCAAACCCGTTTAAAATTTGGATCCAGGATGCATCATTGGCGCTATCTGTGAGAATGCTGACTAAAAGCCAACCAATTAACATCATCTAATAAAATGGTGAACATCAGGGCTCAAGCTAGCATTCCCGTTAGAGAGGCTGCCTCCCTTGACTATAACCACTCAATTGGTAGTTAGGCTGGAGAGCATCCTGCCCCAATCTTTTTTCCCATGACAGTGTAGATGAACAAAATGTCTTACATGCTCCAGATGTTCTGCACGCGACAGGACAAGAAAAAGTAGGGGGCTCAGTCCTCCTCAACCCCCAAGCCAGCCTCCAGGCGAAGAGGCCAAAGGAAGAAAAGGCCGACTAAGAAGACCTCGAGGCCAGGCAACTCTCACATCCCAACGGCCTCTAACACCGAGAGCCATTTAAAGCTTAAGGGGCATTTGGGCGTGGAACTCCAGATGAGAGTCCCGAAAGAAGAAACCCCTGATATTCTTGGGACGAACAGAGGCCTCCAACGTAGGAGGGAGTCTCTTGGGTCATCAGATACACAAGCGGTAGTAGTCGACCGGTGACACGCCGCACCACAGAGAGAATGGGGTTGAGAACCTACTTGAATTCCAAAAGATCTAGAAACTCCTCCCGAGTGGAGGAAATGGTTGAGAAAATCTGGAACCATATGTTCAAGGATGACGACGAGCACGTAACCGATCTGAAGAGATCTCCATTTACCATGGAGATCAGAACCCGACTAATGTCGGCCAAGTTCAAAATACCGACCCTGGATCCCTACGATGGGAGCATTGATCCCATTGACCACTTAGATCACTTTCGAACCCTTCTGAGCTTCCAGGGCTTGGAGGAGGCGTCTATGTGCCGATATTTTCCTCTCACCTTGAAGGGAGACACTCGAATTTGGTTCTATCGGCTTTCCTCGAACTCGATCTGGAGTTTTTAGGATCTCACCGATCTCTTCCTGGCCTAGAACGTTTCCTACTACGGAAAAGAAAAGCAACCATGACACCTTGCCCGCATCGAGTAGAAACAGGGCGAGAACCCGAGAAAATTCCTGTAACGATTCATGGCTAAAGCCCGGAGAATTTTCAAGCTCACTAAAGAGATGAAGCTCGACAGCTAATCCCAAGTTGTGGCCGACTTATGTAGTCCAACCGTTTGAGATCCAATGTACGCTGTATGTCTAAGTTATGTATGACTATTCATGATCGTCTTATTTCTCATTTGCCTTATGTTATGGACGGACGAGTGTTGTAGCCCCTTAAAAACTCCGGTCCATCACACTTAGCATGAATATTGACGGAGGTCACTAGAGGATTATGACCGTAGTCCGTCACAATAATACTCAAAAATAAGGGCAGGACTTAATAACAAGTGAAAGAAACCGCTTAGAGTGTACTTGCCTTAACGTTATTTACTAATATCTTTACTTAATTTGGCTTGGTTAAAATTCTTGGAACCCTCTTCGTCTTCGTCTCTCTCTTCTCTTCGTTCTTCTCCCCTTCTACTCTTTGCAGCTGCTCTCTCTCTTTCTCCACCATGGTAATTTTCTAGAATAAATCCAAATTTAAAGCTGGCATCCAGATTTATCCTAAGTTGACAGTTGAATTGTTGAAAACTAGAATTGCTGAAAGCTGGCATCCAGATTTATCCTAAGTTGGAAGCTGAATTGCTGGAAGCTACTCTCTCTCTCCACTGTGAGTTTATCCTGAAACAAATCAGGATCTTATCTCTAAAGTCGGCTAAAATCTTATCCTAACATAAAATCAAATAAGTTGGCTAACAAATGACAGATTATAAACACAGTGTAGATTTTTGTTTCTTGGGTTCAGCACCTTAAGCTTACGGAAATTTTCAGTAACTTTGGTATATTGCGGTTCAGCTAATTCTGCAGTTTTCAAATTTAATTTTTGAATTTGATTTCAAATTGTAGGTTTTTGGAATTTTCAACAATTTCGGTTGATTATAATTCACTTAAATTCTGCAAGTTTCGACTCATGATTCAGTGTTTATTACAAGTTGCTGATTTTCGGATTCATCAAATATTAGACTGGTAAAATTTTTTGGGTTCACGAATTTTAACCTCAACAGTTTAAGTTTGGACCCCTTAATCCAAATTTTTCCAAGTCTTTTGACGTTAGTTCCACTTATATTCACTTAGCTAATTGGGATTATCATAATTATGAAATTTGATCATTACATAATCTTTCTTGCCACAATAGAAGCATTCTATATCTTGAAACTTGGACCGAGACTTGTTTCGGTTTTTTTCTCTGGATTTAGGACTGCACCTTTTAATTTGTCCTTGTGACTCTGTGACTAATACTTCGGAGTGCGGTGAGGACCCCTACGACCAATATTTTATCTCCTCATCAACACTGCTCCCTTTGCTATTTTCAAGGTCACCACGTCATTTAGAGTAGTATTTGTGATGGTGATCCGTATCACCTCCGAGGAGTCCGGCAGGGTTGTCAACAGCCACAAACCCAACAACTCGTCTTTGAACTTTATGCCCATGCCACTTAGCTAGTCCACGTATCATTGGAACTCATTCAAGTAGTCAACAATGGACGTGCTCTCCTTGTACCTCACTTGTATCAACTTCATCAGATAAAATAACTTGTTACCGATTTTAGAAGTATAGAGAGTTTCTAACTTCTTCCACAGTGTCTTCTTATTTGTCTCATTTCGAAAACGATTGTACCTGTTGTCATCCACAAATTTCCGAACATTGTCACAAAGCTATTCATACTTAAAAGCCCATTCCTCATCGGATTTTCCTCGGGCTTTTGTGCAACAAACACCAAAAGAAGCATAATTTTGACAAACAGGAAGTCCTTCATCTTGCTCTACCAAATATTATAGTTTGTGCCGTTTAAATAAATCACCTCGTTCCCGACAACCATCGATTCCAACAATGCTCAATAGCCACCACTGACAATCGGTCTCTGATACCACATGTTGGGGTTCAGCGATAGCTTGGATGAACTGAGAGAAGAGTTTAACGACGACGACGACACATAGCACACAAAATAATAATAAAAAATGAAAAGACAAGATACAAATAATTTATATGAAAATCCTCTTCTGAATAAGGAAAAAAAATCATAGGATGAAGGCGTCCAAAATCTCCATTATGTAAAATCTGTTACACAGACCCACAAAAAATATAATATAAGAGTTCGACGCCTAATATTGGATAGACTTGAGTAACAATGAAAGCGAGAGGCGTGGAAAAGAGTTTGGTCAAAAATGATTGACCGTCCTCGTCAATTCCAGAATTGTTGACCGTCCTGGTCAATTTTAGAATTGTTAACCGTCCTAGTCGATTTCAGAATTGTTGTCCGTCCTGGTCGATTCTAGAATTGTTAACCGTCCTGGTCAATTCTAAAATTGTTGACCGTCCTGGTCAATTTCAGAATTGTTGACCGTCCTTGTCAATTTCGAAGAACCAGAATTGTTGACCGTCCTCGTCAATTATGGAAGAGTCTTGTTGACGGACGTGTGGCCATTAGCCGATTTTTCTGGCAGAGAACGATACGTGTCTCCCTTTGGTTGGGCGGATATCCTGGTCATTAATGCGCCAGAGATCCATGCCAACGCCGTAAGGTATCTCTGTACCTTGTGTATTTTCTGTCAAAAGTGTGGCAAGAGGCTTAAGATGTCGGGGGTTAGGGTTTTGTTTAAAATAAGCCAAAGAGGAGAGTGGACGTCGCTCGTTTCCCGCCCAGGCCTGAAAATAAATAAGGCCATTCATGATTTTCTGAAGACTGGAAGAACCGATTCTTTTTCGTGAAGGTGGCGGAGAAATGGCCCCTTGCAAAGGATTGGGGCAAGGTTCCGGAGGCGTACTTTGGTACGCCGTCTGCGGCGGAGTACGTTGCTTACGCATGGCTAACTAAGGCCATCCATGCCAACCCGATGAGTTCAAGAGGGATTTCTTAGTTTTTCAGGCGGAAACTAAGAAAGTGAACTGGGGACCGCCTTCCCCGGTTCACAAACCAACGCCACCGGTGAAGATGATGAACCTTGAAGACTCCAAGGGTGTAATCATCCGAATGAGACACACGGACGAAGGTTTTATCGGCCCATTGCCTCAGAAGGTGTTGGATACACCTTCATCGTCATCGTCACGCATTGATTATATGGCTGCCGGGATTTGCTGTGGATCCAACAGTACTGCGGGCGCGGAGAAGACTTTTGAGGACTAGCCGGCGGAGCCAGGAGGAGTCATCCTGGCTCAGCCCGCGGCAAGGGTGGTTCGTGGTGCTGCCTGGATGGAATCTACAGATGAGCCAGCCTGTGATCTGGCGGAGGGCTCGCAGATTCTTATCGCGGAACCAAAGGTGAGGGCTGACCTTCCAACAGCTGCTCCAGAGGCTGCCAGAGGAGATCCTGTGGCAACTACTCCAGAGACTGGGGGAGAGGAGCCTGCTGCAGCTGCTCCAGAGGCTGCTAGAGAGAAGCCCGCCGCTACCGTGGATGAAGCTGACGAGTTATTGGACCACATTCTGGATGAGGCAGCGGAGAGATTAGCTTGAGAGATGCTCCTGGTCCACCGCCACCTGGTCCACACCCAAAGTCCAGGCCCAAGAGGCCTTCGATGAAGATTCATGAGATTCTCTTTCTCTCACTAACGGCGCTCAATGATCTGATTTTATAAGTGTTTTGAACACTCACTATCGCTCTCCTTTTATAACCCTAAAACGTGTTTTGTACGCTTTTACTGTGGAACTCTGAGCTCGATGTCCGAGTGCCCTTGGGCATCACCGCCGGGTCGCCCCTCGATCTCAGTATCTTGTTGCTCTTCAATCTTGGCATCCAGCTGCTGTTTAGACTCGACATCTAGTTGCTCGGTGCTTGAGTGCGAATGCCCTCAGCCACTCGTCGTACACATGAAGCGCGCACGAATACCACAATCATCTGTTTCATTATTCAACCCATGTGTGCTTAGTCGAACCTCCGAACGGCCTATTGATCGGGTATGGGCCCATACAAGAGTGACCCATATCCCAACATGGCCTTCTAAAAAGCAAGAGTTTGTTGTGCCAAGAATCAATTCTCTGAGTAATTTTCTTTGGCAAGGCTTCAAAATAATTAATTGTATGTTCAATGTTGAGAAGAAAGACACAAAATATTTGATAGGAAGGTTACTTGAGTTGAATTTGGTAATATTTTAGATTATACCACTAAAGGAAAGGAACATTAAAGCATGCAAAGGCTGCACTCTTGCAACTATTTGCCTTTGGTGTGAACAAATCCAAGCATTGTTTTCTAAACACAACATTATAAAAGAACACTGAAAGAAATTATCCATAAAGCCAACTATAACTATTTTTATTTATGAACATCTCTTAGAATTGAGTAGCAGGGCATGCCACCGGTGGCTCGGCACAACACAATCCATTATAAATTGTACCTATCACAGATTATAATTTAACAGCATTGGGCCATGTTGAATTTAGCCTAACACCCGAGGCTGTGCAAAACCAAGGGGGCGTCAACCCGAGGAACAAAACTCACCATGCCAACCCAACCTGACCTAATCTATATGGTAACGATTAGTCAATCATTGACCTCCTTTTATTTATTTTTTAAAATAAAATTATGAATTTATCCCTTTTTCAAATTCTATAAATACTCAGCAATTCCTCCATTTTTACTGTATCTATCAACCTTTTCCTACTATCAACATGCTCAAATGATATAATACAATTCTAAAGTGGTATAATTGTTATTATTTATTTATATCTATATCTTTATGTATGGATAGTTAACTTTCTGTAACTTATTATATTAATGGCTTATAATTTTTCACATTTTGGTAGTGAAGATATTTGAGATACTATCCTAAAACTACAATACTAGCTATATTATATACTAATGCTCGTTCTAAAATACCATAATCAAAACCTACTTCTAGATACTATCAATCCCTCTAATTCTGTCCATCGGTAGAAAATATTTCAGTAATGTTGGACAACTTTTCAAAATAAAATTGACTAATAGTTAGAAAATAGAATGATTAAATATGTGAAAATTCTAAAGATGCCTAATATCTTTAAAAGGCACGTGAAAAAAGTATAAAAGAAAACAAATATCATTTATTTAAGCTAAACTAGCATCCAAGAGGTTTCTTTGCTTGCCCCAATTCAAGCACATAGATTTAGTGCTAAAGCTGTTCAATACTGTATATCCCAAGTTGTTACGTATTATGAAAATGTGTCCATAATATGTCCACAAAGGTACTAATGGATGGAAGGCTACGTACAAGATGTAATTTATGCATGCGGAGTAACTTACAAATTTAAGCAAATTTCACTTGATCAAAGTCAATAAAGATCCCCGTGAACTTGAGAAGCACTAAGGTTTTTTTTTTTTTATGGAGAAATAAAATTCCATGGTCTTCAATTTTCAGTTTGATTGAGATATCTGTGATTTCAGGTTAGGGTGTCTATTATTAGCGGTACATGAAGTTGAAAAGGTTTCAACAAGATGCTAATGATCTAGAGGACATTGGTGCAAACGAGGATGTTGAGGAGGGTGTTCATTGGGTGAGTTTTGTAAAGGTTTTTGTCATTAATAGTCTAATAGTATGTTGTAACAATAACGACGTCATAGTGCTAATGTAGAAGATTAAGTTTCATTCAAGGATCGGTAAGTTCTTAGTTGTTACACCTAATCATGATATGATAATGATAGAACGACTGTAGAAACATATAATATAACTTACAATATAGTACCACTAACTAATTGGTGGGGTCGGACAAAAGAATCGAGAGGAGAAACAATGATAACAATCATACACACTCAGAATAGAAAGAAGAATAAGACACACAATATTTATGTGGAAATCCTCTTCTGAATAAAAGGAAAAAAATCACGAAATATTTAGTTCATAAAAATCTTACTATGTAAAATTTTGATTACAAAAATCTTTGATTATAAAAACCCTCGAAAAATAGAGTACAAGAATAAAGTGCGACACCTTTTTTTTTTGTTTCTTACAATATATGAATCGTAGCGATATACATATGTATATATATATACAAGTCTATCGGGCGGTGCCTATTCTACAAGTCGGTCGTGTGCCCTGTAAGATCTGCCACATATTCTGCAAAGCCATCTTTCTACCCTGAACTTTGTAGGTGGCCTATTCTGCAAAGTCGGCTGCTAACTTTGTAAAGTCAACTTCCTACTATGCGAAGTTAGCTACTTGCACTGGAATTTGCTGATAACCAACTTTCTAGACAGGCCGCTCTCGGCCGACCTTTTTATCAGTATGGATTGGACTATACTTATTACCCCGGCCCAGTGGCACTACTCCGGTTGTTATCACCACTCCATCCAAGTATTTCACTCGAACCAATTATCACCACTCCGGCCAAATATCACCCGCCCAACTATCACCACTCTGGCCAATTATCACCACTCTGGCCAATTATCATCTCTCCCGTAACAATCTTTGATTATAAAAAATTATGCATTAATTTTTATAATATAACACAACACAACGTAAATTTATAATACTTTGATATTAACCCAAAACTAAATCAATCACAGAAAATAAAAGACATACAGTACGAAATTAATGAAGCTGGATTGTTCTAAAAATAAATTTTATATAAAATTAAAATTAAAATATATAAAATAACAGACCTAAAATAAAACCTACTAGAGTAAAATATTAAAATTTGGGATCAAATATTAAAATTCCTCCAAACTCCCTGTCCCTTTTTCCTCTCTCCGTCTCCCTCACTTTTCTTCTTCGCCTTCTGCTTTTCTTTTTTCCTCCTCTCTCTTTTTCTTCTCCCACTCGTTGCCTCTCTGCTTCTGCTCTCCTTCTTTCTCTCTCTCTTTCTTTCTTCCCCTTTCCTCCCTCTCTTCCTTTCTCTCCTTCCTTCCTTCTGCCTTTCAGCAGACTACTCATATGCTGTTCCACACACACACACACTCTTTCTTCTTTTCGGTCCGCTCTCTCACCCTCCAAATGCTTCTCGTTCCTCCTGATGCTGCCCCTCCCTCCTCTGTTTATAGAGGTTGGAGGCGGTAGAAATTACTTTCCTTTTTTCTTTATACATAATTTTTTTTCCTCTTTTTATTTCATATGTTTAATTTATATATTTATATTACATTTTTGAATATATACATATAGTTTAACCTTTCAAAAAGTTAACTTTACTCTCCTTTATGTGTTTTTTCAATCAATTAAGTAGATTGACAAAATCAAGACTTCATAAGATAAACAAATAGCAATAAATAGGTGGGAAGACAAATACACAAATCAATGTTCATCAACTACAACTTAGAAAAAAATTTCTAATTTTATTAGTTTGACCATTTATTCAATATAATAAATAAAATATGAACAAATTATATAAGGATTAATATTTTTATACCCTAAATATTTTTGAGATATAAGATGACGGAAGGATTATATTTGTAATAACCCAACCTTGAGTTACTTGACCTCACTCAGACCGACCATAGCCCCGAAATAAATAACACGCTATTGTCTCAAAAATAAAATCTCACCAAACTCAACATAACATAACTGCAAGACTCTAAGATCCTCTACTTGTATGCTTCTCAACAAATGCTTGATCTACGGTTCGTTCTACTACCCCTGTATTAATCTGGGATTAAGAAAATGTAGAAGTTGGATAAAAACTCAACAGATGATATAATTAAAAATTCATTGAGTGTAACCATCTTGGGTAATAATATCTAGGGAAAGTAGGGCAATATCACTTTCTTGACAATTAACTACCGCTATATGAGATTTCACGCTACATTGTAATCCCAAATTGAGGATAATACGAGTATTAACTATCTAGAGTTACCACCAAGTACATAAAATCATTTGTACAACCTAAATTTTACTAAATTTAAATATTAATAAGAAATTAGATTTTACCGAATCTATTACAACATAGATTACTATTACAAAAAAAAATTCAAAAATTTTTATAGATTTTATTTTATCATTATGAACTAACGACTATGTATTCCTACTCTAACAAATGGATGGTTACCACAAGGCAATTGATGCTAACTTGTTTGACATCCAATTACAAAGGTCTCCAAGGCTTTACTAACATATAGTATGGGAACACATCCAATGATTTTGTTAGCACATAACATAAGAACATGGTCAATAACTTTGCCAACATATGATATCGGAACACTTTTAATGACTTTACCAACACATTATATAGGAACACAGTTAATGTCTTTGTTAACATATAGGAACACAGTCAATGTCTTTGTTAACATATAGTATATGAACACATTTGATAATTTTGGCAACATATCGTATAGGAATACATTCAATAACTTTGCCAACACATCACATATGAACATATCTAATGATTGTGCCAGCACAAGGCATAAGAACACATCCAATTGTGTCAAACACAGTATCCCTCATCGGGATATCCATTGGCATTTTAATGTGAGTTGTTTTAGGACTATTAGCATTCTTTTAAGACTATCAATGTCAATCCATAATAATATGGATTAGATGCCAGATGATTGTAGATTACATCACAATTCTATAGGTTTTAAACTTATTGATGTCATTGTATTTTCATATAATCACCTCTATCTATCTATAGAATAATAATGAGTGGAATATCTAACCATGATAATTCATCGAATCACAAGAAAGACTAACTATAGATGTCCATATAGAAGTACCTCTTTACTTTTCTATACGATCAACTCCTACTTTATCAAATTTAAACTCAAAATTAACTCCCTTAGTCATCCTTAAGGGACTCTAGGATGTGTTTTTACTAATTAAAATATCCAACTCTCTTACACTTGGCTTATCACTCGACCACTAAAAAAAAAAAACTCCTGCATGTTTGATCATTTATCTTATAAGTTTGGATCATCAAAGTCCATAAGATTTTCCATCCGATCAGTATATGATCTAAATTAATAAAATAGCAATTGTACTAAGGATATTACAATCTACGGCCAACTCTTAGGCTCATCATAAGATAAAATCAAATCTTTTACACTTAGGATATCAATTAACAAGTTCAAAGCATATTAATTTTCTCCATAAAATTTATACATGTGTAAAGAATCTATACTTTGTCCCTACTGCACTTGGCCAATACACTTCTCCATTCAAAATTTAACCAAGTTCACAAGGCCCTCTAGATCAATCATGATTCAAATGTATCTATGTAAATACATGGTCAGTCACCATTTTACTCTTACTTTTCCATAAGTTCTCATCCATAGGCAAATTTGGATCCATTTTCTAATATCTACCAAAACAAGCTATACCATTCATAAGAATATATATACATCCTGATCATATTACTGTGTAGATATGCAAACAAACATAATAACTAACCAAAAGTCATGGTCCTACCACGCCCAACCAATGGTTTTATTAATTTAGGGAGTTTTTCAATTATTTCACTTTAAATATGGGGTTTTATCATATATCAAAATATAAGCATGTAAAATATTCATCTTCGCTTCTAAAAGCTTACACTACGTCACAACCACAAAAGGTTTTTGCTACAATAGAGAGTTACTCAATTATTTTACCTCAAACATAAGTAGGCATAAAGTTCTACTACATATTAAAATATAAGTATGTAAAATTTTCATCTTGATTTCTAAATATTTACACTAAGCCACCACCTAGGGAACCTCCCCTCCGATCATTCCTGCATATGCCCTTATGAATTTTCCGTTTTTGTTCCTTAGATATACACATATCCCCTAACTTAGTTAGGGTACATTCAATCCTTACTTACCCCCCCCCCCCAAAAAAAGGGTACATTCAATCCTTATGGACCAAATTAAGCCATGGTTAGTAAAATACAAGGAATCCCCCAAAAACTTTATTAGAATGCATTAAAAATTTAAACTTAGATATGAAATAAAAGGTGAATCACAAAAATATCATTTTTAAGGATATAGCTAACTGTTTTTAATGGTCATAGATGTTCAAAAATGGATGCAAGACATCCCTTTTAACTTATTAGAGGCAATTTTAATTGGTGGAAACATATCCTTTTAAATAAAATACAAAT
>JAOVVI020012773.1:0-12104 GCA_028571085.2 Nepenthes alata | reverse complement strand
TCCCTCCTTCACTGGCGGACGGCTCTCTCGTTCACTCCCTCTGCTTGCGTCTGCCTTCAAAACGCGGCAGACGCTGGGTTTATATAGAGGAGGGTTTGGTGGGGTAAGTGGGGTAGGTTACTTGCCCTCGTACTTTATTTCAGAGGGTAGGTGGAGTAACTAGATTAGTTCACCCACTCCATTTGGTCGCCGTCTAGTTGAATTTCAACTAAATCCTTAACCGGTCAACTCTCCAATTCCGGTCAACATCTTATTTTTCACTCCGTCCTTCTCTTCTCTATCAGCTTCCGATTTCCTCGCCTTCATCAACTCCGGATTTCTTCTCCGCAAATTCTACTCCGGTTACGCAAAGCCGTCCGGACCTCAAGGTCACTCCGGCCTTTAAGGCTACTTTGGTTTCAAGGCCACACCGGCCTCCTCGTTTCTCATGAAGTACACCGGCTTCAAGGCCACTTCGGCCTCCTCATTCTTTTCGGTCAACATGCGTTGACCGGATTATGTTTTCTTTCACCCATTCCGGTCAACGTGCGTTGACCAGATTTTTGTTTTCTCCCACATTTTTCGGTCAACATGCGTCGACCGGATTTTATTTCTTTTTATGCTTTTCCGGTTACCCCTTTAATTTCTGTTTACCCTTTGATTATTTTGACTCGATAACTGAAACTTTCTATGTTTTTAGAAATCTGGGTCGTCACAGTAGTAGTGAAGGATTCTTGGGTCAACCAATAACCCCTTTCTTGTAGAGTACTGGTGTGAACCCGGATGAGGTCCATAAGTGGCTTCTCTAGTGCCTCCTCATGGCGCTCCAAGGACCTGGTTAGGCCAAGCGGCATGTTCCCCTACTCACTGGAAAGGGTCCAGCCGGGAGGGACCGCCAAATAAAAATAATGGTCCTTCTAACTCTATTGAATCTTTTCACTTCTTGAAGTTAAAGCCTGAGCGAGGAGACAGTGAAATCCACTATATGGTCCGGGTGAAGTGAAAAGTTACCCTCATTGACTCGATGCTAAACTGACAGCCATGACAATGAGAGAAGACACATAATGACACCATGTATCAGATGGCACTGGGCTCAACCCACAATTGAATTCGTATACGGTGATAAATCTCTCCGGCGGAGACCAAGCCTTATCGTCTTCACCTGGAAACAGAAACACCATATTACCTAGAATCCTAAACTGGGTGAATAGTGACTATACATCATCGGCGGTGAGGACGGATTGAATCAATTTAACCTGTTTGAAATCCATGAGTGGTGAAGCAAGGAGAGAAAGAAGACAAGAAGCAATTCACAGCCTTTCAAAAGCAAAAGCAAAATGTGGGAAATGGCAACACGACCCAAGATTTAAATATGTAAAGCCTTGGCCCCAAACGACGTTGTGTGAAGTAGGGCAAAAAGTCGCTCGTCATAATGGCAACGACACACATCCCCTCATCGAGGTTCTGTGGTATGTCAATCAAACAAGTCAGAAATGATAGTCTGACAGACTCGAGGCGTCCAACAGACAGAAAATCCACAGTTTTTAAGGCCTTGATGCCACCACTTGCCAAAGTAGTAAACTGGCGGCATGCAACCCTTGCAAGCCCAAGGTAGATCCAACTAGCCCCCGCCCTAACCTAGTGCTTGGAACAGACGGTAGTGGGTTTGGACTGCTAGAAGAGCTCGCCACTAAGGGTTGACACTGCCTGAATTGACGGTCAATGAGTAGTATAGTGCAATACTCACACATCCGAATCACATACAGCGTGCGATAATAACAAAAATAGTTTAGCATGTTTCATTGAAAAATTTAAAGTATACATCTAAAGGCAACTATTGGCCTCAAAGTGCAAAAGGAAAGAAACAAGATCCTGACCATGCCTACTGCCTATCAGAACGACCATCGTGGGGTCTTTGACTGCAAGACCCACTTGGAACAGATCGCTGGCCGTCCCCCGAAAACGGGAGTAGTTAAGGCTCGCCCCCAAGTTGGGCATTCTTATGCCGAAGGTCCACCAGTTCTCGCCGAGTCCTTTGGAGCTCGTCCTCATGCCAAGTTATTTGACTCAGAGCCTGAGTGTGGGCCTCTAAAAGCTCTTGGTACCTAGTCCCAACACCCGGCCTCCTTAACGACCCTCCGAAGGTAGATGCACGTTCCTCCACCACGACCACGTTGATCCACCGGTGCCCCTTGAGCACAGTTGGCAGTGAGGAGCCTTGTGGGATGGAAGAGTTTCCCTCTTCGAATGAGACCTCCTCCGATCATCCCTCTAGAGCACTACAGGAGATCCACTCATTGATGTTACAAAGGACGTCAAGGTGCTCTTCAACTAGAACCGTTAGCGGTTAACCCATCTCCACCTCATGTGGCAGGAGGTCTCCAGCATAGAAGCTATTGAACCTACCCCAATCTATTTGGGACTCACCACTCGATACCAACCTCCAAAAAGAAGAAGCAAGACTTCTAGCCTTTTGATGACCCGGGCTTTGCCCTGCTCAGCTGAATCTACATGAAAGGAACAAAGGAAACACAATCGCCCTCCTAGATGATCTAGAGGAGCACCTTCAAGGACTAGGCATCTAGGGTGAGCCTCCTGGCATGAAAGAAGGCAAACAGAGTAACCAAAAGTTGAATGACATTTAGGTGCAGGCAAGCCACAAGGATTCCCAGGGATACAAGATTCTCACACAGTTGCCTTTGAAGTGGAAGTTGAAGGCCAACACGTTGGTGCTCCTCATAAATGGTAATGAACTCTAAAGGAGGGGAGCAAGTCACATCACTGACACGAGGGGCTACGAATTTGGCAAAGCCAAAAAGGTAGCCCTCACCAACTAAAAGCTCTACATCCCTGTTGGACAAGGTCGATAGAATGTCAGAGATGCCCCGAGAAGCCATTCAAATGTTGTACAAATCGGCAAGAAGTACAACAAGTTAAAGTGAAGATGCTTTGAAAGTGATGGAAGAAATGGCTTGGGGGCTAGTGCTTAAATAAGCAACGACCTGCCAAGAACGATGTCGTTCGAGGGATGCAAATTAGTGCGCCCCCCATAGTAGCATCTAAACATGCCTTCCCTTGAGTCAGCTACAGTGCATAGTTTTGTGAGCGTAAAAATGATGCATGATACCTGCTTCCCCATACATTCAATGCACTAAGACAGTTGATTAAAACGACGATGCATGGTGCAATCGACAATGCCCTAACATGCCTTTTTTCTAAGGTCGAAAACGTACGGTGTGTGGCCTTGGTAGGATCAAGGATGATTCACCCAGTAGGCCCCTCCGCCAAGCGCTCGGGAGGCCAACCAAAAGGCAGATCGCCAGAAGATTGAGTTATCGGCCACCCGGACTGTCATGTCAATGGACATCGAGCAGCCCACAATTACATACAATTCATTTCAACTGTCCAAAATCATGCGAAAGAGTTAGAAGACACAAGGCAAGATACATAACAATGCTTGGAAGTTCAATTCATTAATTTCTTTTATAAAGTATAAAGCTTATATCAGTGAGTGTACATGGTGAAAGAAAGAAAATAAAATACATAGAATGATGACCCTATAGTGCTTGCCTGGAAATTAGTTTCAAAAAGACATGCTCGAGGAAGACAGCTGTGACCAAAGCACCAAGCAGCCAACCTCTACCTACCCATCGAAACGACCAGACTAGAGACCAGGCATTGTAGAAGTTGAATGGGAAGTGATTCCCTAACGAGGAGGAAGGTAAGATGCTGCCACCCTCTCGTGGGAAGCTTCCCACCCGAAGATCCTCCTCCGAGGCCGACTGTATCCCTTTGGCCAATGACCAAGCCAGTGCGGCGTTGGCAGTGTCACCCATAGCTGAGCAGAAGCACCTCCCCCAGCAAACTCCGGAAGAGACCCTCCGACAAAAAGAACCAAAGGCCAAGTGCTCCCCCAATATTCGAGACAACGGAAGCAAAGCGCTAGTGCTTGGAAGTTGCTCGAAAGACTACATCATCGAATGCTAACATGGCGAAGGAACGTAACAATGGCCCTATGATCAGACCACCCTCATTACAACATTAGAAAAGTCGAGGGAAGAGCATCACGGTAGACTCTTGGCACTTATTTGAATCTCACAGAATTCCAATCAATCCAGTAGGAGGCAGCAAAGGACCCATACCAGTTCTAAGCTCCCACACCACTTAGCTAGTGTGAAGATGGTCCATGGAGCAAAGAGCAAGGGGCCCCTTCATTTATTGCCATAGGAGGAGATCAACGAGCCTTAAGTGAGAAGTCACGTCTACTAGCATCAACCACTGGGAATCGGTATGGAGTCAATGCCAAGATCTTTTCAAATAGAGTGGCGAATTCTTGAAACCTTGTATAGAAAGCTGTAGGGCGCCTAGGAAAGGAGCGCAGCCCTTGGAAACAAGTGAAGCATTGCCTTGGGAAGGGATGCACTAGCAAGCCACCTGTAAGTGACCCATTGTGACATATCGAAGACTTGCGAGGCCCAATTTTCTGACATTGGGGGTTAGTGATTAGTCTAGTCATGTCAAGGATTGGCCCAAGTTCAAGCCAGGCCCATCTACATAGCAAGGTCCCATGAGGACCAGAGCCCAGAAGGCCTAAATGACAAGCCCAGACACGACAATGCATAGTGGGCCGCTGGAGATAAGGATTGGCCATGCCCAACAGACAACTCCTGCAACACGACCAATCACGATAGAGGAACCCTCCAACCAAGCGGCGACAACCTATCCAGTGCAGAGGGCACCGATGCAAATGCCTGCTATTGGTGGCTGTAGTCAATGGTTAGAAAAGACACTGCTACTACCAGGTCATTGCTGCCACCAGCAGACCTCGACGAATCACTTGCTGGAATGGACAATACATTGTTAGCAAGGACCATATGTGGTTGCACCATCACAGCACGGCAACAACTAACACGTCGGCCATGACTATCGTCGGGACAGGCTGGTGAATCCTGGCCAGACACTTGTTGCCAACCTTGATACCAATGCCATCTCTACAAAGCATTACGAATGCTCTGCGCCAACATAGGAGAGAAAAATCCAAAATCGGCAGACAATAGTTGAGAAAGAACCAAACTCTGTTTCAATCACACAGCTCTTTCTCCCCGTCTATTTTTTAAAGCTGCTCCTTGTTGAGCACACCACCGGAGTCTAGTTGTGACGGAACAAATCCCAATCCTTATAGGACCCACCATCAAACACATACAGAACAAAGTCCATAAATTTAAATCATTGAACTTCTACAAAAATTTTGGCAGAGTCTTCTTTGTAACTAGACGAAAACCAAAAGTTCAACTTGTATTAAACAACTTGTACAAGTACACAACTAATCAAATACCTTACTTTTCCTACAACACGTATTCATAGGATTACAAATTGCTATATCATCCATGGCTTCAACACAACATATTTTATCCAACATTTCAAACTTAGAAGGAGATGTCATCTAAGACCTATACATATTCAAAACATCAAAATAACGTGAAAGCAACTAAATCCATAAGTTAACCTACGGAGGCAAGAACAGATCATACATCATGATATAACATTTTTCACATTATCGTAATATACAATGTTCATTTCCAAAATGCTAACTATAAGAATCCAAAATCCTTTGATCCACCGAAGTCCTTCAAGGTCTTCCAAACTTACGAGCTTTCCCTTCTTCTAGTTAGATATGATTTTGATCCTTTTTAGGTTTTTGCTTATGTGTTGGGGAGAACAGAAAGCAAGGAGTGAGCTTAACAGCTCAGTAAATGTACCCAAAATAGTGAAAACATACAGTTTTATATATATACAGAACATATACATACTTTCAGATGAGAACTTAAAAGGGATGCGGAAAAATCATGCATGCAAGCAAGAGTAACAGAAACATAAATACAATGTAGAACATAGCAAACTAATTATGATGCAGGATTCAAGAGAAACCATGATTTCAGATCCTTAGTTCTTGGTTCAGAATTCGGTTCAAAGTTCATATTTTAGAGTACTAACCTAGTTTTCAGTTCAGAGTTCATATTTCACAGTATTAAGTTTTCTTTTAAATCTATTATCCTCCATACTTTATATTTTGAGGATAGGATGGTTCTTATTTAGTTTAATCCTTTACATACCTCCATATTTTACATCCCGAGGGCAGATGGCTCTTTTTACTTTAGTCTTTACACACCCTCCATACTTAACATCCCGAGGGCAGGATGATTTCTAATCACTTTAATCTGTACACACCCTCCATACTTTACATCCCGAGGGTAGGAGGGTTTCTTATTAAGTTTATTCATTTACATACCCTCTATACTTTACATCCCAAGGGTAGGTTGGTTTCTTATTCAGTTTATTCATTTACATACCCTCCATACTTTATATCCTGAGGGTAGGATGGTTTTTTATTCAATTTATTCCTTTGCATACCCTCCGTACTTTACATCCCAAAGGTAGGATGGTTTCTATTCACTTTTATTCTTTACATACCCTTCATACTTTACATCCCGAGAGCGGGATGATTTCTGTTCACTTTAATCGTTACATACCCTCTATACTTTATATTTTGATGGTAGGATGATTTCTTTGGTCCTATTAGCTATGATTCAGTGTTTCGATATAGTAACCTAAGGGCGGGGTCAATGACTTGTTATTCCAGAAATCCTATTGCTTTACTTGCTGAGGATATTCTTGTCCTTATTTCCTTAGTCTTAACTCTCCATACCTTGAAAACCATTCCGATTCATACGATTTCACCTTTAGTAAGTTTTAGAGCTCTCTATGACTTAACGATACAGTTTCAGATTAATTCTTTAAGTGTGATTTGTAAGATAAATTTTATTAAACCTCCAATTAACATTTCAATCTCAAGGCTCATACCTTTCTTCTTATTCTTTAACTCTTAACTTATCGTATTTCAATCGGTCAATTAAATCTTAATCAGTAATCCTTCAGATAGCTTCATAACATCCCAAAAGATTAACAGTGCATTCCTATGGGACTTTTCAAACTAAACCTTAACCGATAATCCTTCAGATAGCTTCAAAACAACCTAGAAAATTAACAGTGCATTCCTATGGGACTTTTTAGACTAAGCTTTAATTGGTAATCCTTCAAATAGTGTCAGAACATCCCATAAGATTAACAGTGCATTCTTATGGGAATTTTCAGACTAAGATTACCTCATAGGCCCTAACATATTACTAGATTCAAGGAAACTTAACTGTCAATTCCTAATTTTTGACCTAGGGTTTGATGTGGAACTTTCGGACCATAATCGGATACCCTACGCATGTATAATCATGAAATTGAAGCCCTATATTGTGATACATATAGATAAATTTAAAATCTATCTGATTAATTAACATAAACATACTTTGAATGCATTAAACAGGGAGAAACAGTAATTTAGAATATAAATACATTTTTAGAGATATAGAAAAGTAGTAAAAATAGAGGGTAACGTCCGGGGTACACTTGCCTTAGCCTGCTCAATTATTACTTTTACCTAGATCGGATCAAAAGTGGTAGATTTCTCCTCTTCTCTTCCTTTTCTTCCCTTCCTCCTTCCTGCCCTCTTCGTGCTTTCTGTCGTTCTGTTCCCTCTCTCTCTCCCTTAACCCAATTCAAAACGAAATAAAGTAGGTTGGTGGAGGGGTTTTAAGTTGGTGCTCGAGCGCCAGTTTCATAGATTTCCGCTTGGGTTGGTGCTCGAGTGCTCGAGTGCCACCCTTGCAACCTCTTCTCGCTCCCGTTCCGCCTCAGGTGAGCCTTGAGCGGTTCTTTTCACATATTTGCGCCGATCCTATTTTCTGCCTACTTGCTCCTTTTTATTTTGGTACCTATTAGTTTCTTACTCTTCAGCTTAATCATGTTTATTATCAATTTAATTACTCCATATTTATCATATTTTGGGATCGGGATCTTACACTAGCCCTCCTTTAGCTCTCACAGCTATCCCCTGTCAAGTGCATTCATGAAGCCCAATCCTCCAAAAATCTCATTTTCCTCCACACAAGTGCATTAACACATTTTATTATATCCTCTTTTCATCTTTCTATCAATTAGGAAAGATTCCTGACTTAAGTATCAAAGGATAAATTAGGAAGTGCGTCTTTCCAATCCTCTGAACTATCGTTTGTTGTTTGTGGTGTGTAAGACCCAGGTTTGTAGAGACAGAAACTAGATCTACTTAAATTTGACTTGACGCATAAGATCTAATGGCTCCCTAATCCGTACAATAACCTAAATCAAGAGACACATCACAAGGAAAACATTAGTAAACTCTTATCTATAAGAATTATTTAAAGTGGTTTAAATTATATTCAACTTACCTACTATAGTTGTGATACCACTATACGGTACAAATTTTAAATTATAATTTTAATCATAATTAACTAAGTTAAAATAAGAAAATTATTGAAAGTCAAAGAAATATTTGGATCAAAGTTAACACTTTAACTGGCTCACATTAGGCTGAATGACACTTGACCAATATTTGATGGGTGCACGTGTGTGTTTTTAGTAGAAAAGATGCCTCTAAAGGATGCCCAATCGGTGCTCTTATGTATTTTAGACAAATTGTTTATATTCAATATACACTCGAGAGTCATAAGTGCATATTTATGATGGAATGCATGCACCAAATACTTACCTGAGGGACGCTTGTCTACCATATAGTTTCTATCTCAGTACCTGACAGGCACATATGCACTAATTTTCTATTTAATATCCATTCTATTGATTCTTCATCATTTTATCAAAATTTTTGAGAGAAGAGAGAGGAGAGATAGAATGCTAGTGGACCATTGTAAAAATTTGATTATATGCAGACCATTGTAAAAAATTGACAGTAATATATTATAATATGTTTTAGTATAGTATAGGGATAATCAAGATTTAAATATATCATCCACAGGTAGAAAGCGCCATTCAATTTTATTTACATAGTTATATATATGACAACTTATCTATGGATCTTGAATAGTAACATATAGCGTTTGATTATATGAAATTATACATAAGTTGAGTTTTGATTATTTGTTCATTCGGTGAGGCCATATGAATCCTTGGTCCACAACATTTGTATGATTAAGCATAAATTCAAGGAGGCACATCCTTAAAGAAAAGAAATTTAATTTTCAACCTAAAATTATGTATAAAATGTTATGAAAATTATATGAAATTACATTTGATTTTAGATCATATTTATTGCGACTTGTTTGACATAAATTATTTGTTAAAATATTAAATTTATATACATTGTTGTGCAATTGTCTTATTCTTACTTTAATTTTCATTAACCTTTTAAATTAGAGAATTCAAATTATATTTGCAGGTAGATGAAGTCGATGGGAAGGTTGTATGAGGAAAAATAGAATTAGGAATTTGTAGTTGGATGAGGTGTTTTGTTTCAGAGTAGTAGAATTAGAGCTTTATGTCGCTGAAATTTTATGGTGCTCTAATAATTAAATTATGGCTATATTTTTTTTGTAATTTAGTTTGATTTCAGTATCACCTATCGGCATGTTCAAGTTGTAATTTTGTTGACTTTGATCTTAGCTAGGATGTATTCCCTTACATATATTTTGAGGTCAGGTATGGTTAATGATTGAAGTTACTTTTGGGTATGACATTTTAAATGCTATGATTATACTAATTATTTTATTTCATATCCATTATTGATACTTAATTTGTAGGTTCACGTCTAAAGTTTATTTTGGGTTTCATTGTATTAGTAGAATAAACAAGAAAAAAAAATTGTTAAAATAAAGGAATAAAAATTGATTATAATTAATTAAGGAAATGAAATAAGAAATTCATTTTCAGGGACATGACAACCACTAATTCTAATTCAACTCAAATAGAAATGTTAGATCTATGAAAGTTAGAAAAAATTATATGCTAAGTTTTAGGTCCCTCCATTGTGAATTCCATACTCATTAGCATATTGTCCAGTGGCATACCTGATATTGTATGAAACTTAGCTCAATCGGAGAAAATTTTTAAGCTACACATGATAGACGTCTGAATTGAACATATACGCCATTCAACTAGAATAGCAGCATTTGATGTACGCCTGAAAGACATACATATATATTATATCTAAAAAGGTTGTGTATGATATACACCTGAGGGGTACTTATACTCAATTTGTCTAATAAGTTCGCACTACATACACGTCTGAATAGCGTTCTTGTATTAAAACCGTTATAAATCATCCTAACGTGATTTTAAGATATTCATTATGGTTATTTTGAATTCTTAAGTACCAACATTGTGAGAAAAAGAAGAGGAAGAGAGAGAAAGAAAAGATTTATTTATCTGTTTGAATTTTAAATTGAGTTTTATTCTTTGCCAACTTTAGATATACTATTTGTAACATTCCTAATTCCTATTTGAATTATTTTAATATTAATTATGATTATGAATAATTTAAATATTATAAAAAATTGGAGGATAGTCGAATCATTTCAGTTGACGCCCCGAAGCGTGCCTATGGTGGCGCTCGAGCACCGATTGGGTTGTTAAAATTGAGAAAAAAATAAAAAAGGAAAATAAATAGTAATAATAATAATAATAATAATAATAATAATAATAAAGAAAAAAGAAAGTTGAAAGAGGGGAAAGACATTTGGCAGCTGGCAGAGGTAGAAGGAAAAGAAAGAGAGTGAGGGAGAGAAGAGAGGGATGAGGGTTTGTGTGTGCGGGAGCCATGTGGCCGAAGGAAAAAGAGAAGGAGAAAAGAGGAGATGGGTTGGCGGCGATACATGGCGAGGAGGTGATGTGTGTCTGGTCGGCGGCGGCTGTAGGAGGGTAGATTGGTGGTGGCACTCGGTGAGGACAAATCATCAATGAGGTCAGCGACGGTCATTGGAGGCATTAGTGGTGGTAGTGCACGGAGGAGACTATGCGCCGGTGGTCGGCAGTGGCCATGGGAGGAGCAGTGGTGGTGGTGCCCGGAAAAGAGTCCACAAAGGAGAGAGAAGATAGCCGCACAGGTAGAGAGAGAAGGGACGTGCCGGTAGGAGAGAGAAAGCTCCGTTTGGCTACCTTAGAGTATCATTTCTTCTGATCTACTTGGTATAAGGTTGAGGCAAATATTCTCTTACCCTATTGGTTAACTGATTTCGTATTCGATAATGTTTTGTTTTGATTTGGAGGTTTTAAATTTATGTATGCACTTTTAATTAGCTTGTTCATTTTCCCTATGCATGTATGCCAATTTTATCGGTTGTTTAAGGGTTTTATTTTCTTTTTGGTGATATTTGTGGGTATTGTTATTTTCTAAAAAAATGGATAATTTTCGGGCATCGTATATGTTTAGATTAGTATGTGCATATAAAAATGTGCATAAAACTTACATAGGTCGTACATTTTTATATACATATGTTGGGTTGTGATCACTACGTTTGGATTTTGATATTTGATATTCTAGCCATCTTTTGATAGAGAGATATTTATTATTAAAAATCCCTTTTCGCTAATAGAAAAGGTTTGGATATAGTAACCCATCCCATTTTGATATTTAATTAGATTTTATAATATATTCTGATATCCTAATATATTTGATAACTTAAAAAATTATACCCAAAGTTACGGGTGATAAAATATAGTGAGCAACCTTACCTATAAGAGATAGAGTACATAGGTGGTCTAGCATGTTAGCCTTACCTATATTTGATTTGTTCTAAGGTTACTGGTTCAGAAGTAACCATTTATTAAGTTAGTCTTTAAGTAATTAGAAATCAAATTTGGTGCATATTTTATATTTCTGCATAAATTTGGATATTTGGACTTGGATTCTGGATTTGGATTTGAAATTCACCACATTTTCCTATAGATGGGTTTTAGTACGTCTCGTACATTGATTTTAAATATATATTTTAATCTGAACTTTTGGACTATTTGTTATAATGTTTCTTCAACTTCTGTGCACGCGATTGAATCATCTGGCTATTAGTTTTTGTCTTGAATCATGAGTTGATCGAGCCTTAGATTTGGGCTTAGATTGGACTTTGGATTGGATATCTACTTGTTAAAATTGGTACGAATCACTTCTGTTATATACATGTACATATATATGTCCCGAGAGGACAATTTTTGGATTAGATATTTATTTGGATTTGATATTTGATTTGAGT
>JAOVVI020012771.1:0-12105 GCA_028571085.2 Nepenthes alata | reverse complement strand
AATAATCTGTTTTCTACTTCTTGAATTATTGATTTTCTTCTTTATTTTGTTTTCTCTATCATGTTTTCTTGATTGCAATTCCCAATTCTGAGTACTATTCAAATTAGCTGGATTCCTCACAATTGGTTTCACAATTGATTAGCCAATTGGTATCATAATTGTTAGCCTTTCTATTATTCCGTGCTTTCTTGAAATTCTATTTTGCACATTGGATTCTCTTGAATCCCCAGTACTTGAGTTCTTTCATTGAATTTTTGATTTCTGGAATTGGGAGCATCAGATTAAAGTTGTGACGGACTGGATTAATCAAAATATCGCCCTACATAATGTCCGTCAATATCTAAATATAAATCATACAAGATCCAAATTATAAATAAAACTAAGCATATACAGGATCCAGAATATGCCACAATATCGGTGGCTCTGACAGCGACCCAAAATACGACGTTGGACCTTTAGTAAGAAAAGATGCCTGCAAAAATATTAATCCAATATATATATACATATATCCAACATATCACGAAAGCAAAAATACATTCCTAATAAACTTTTTTCAACCTGCACAACGTGAAATATCCTGTTTCACTTCCGTAAAGCTATTTATTAGATTTAAATATTTAAAATTTTATTAAACTTGACATGATAGTGACTATACTTGTTGATCATTTTTAATAAGTTAAAATTATAAATTACATATAAAAAGTAAACATTTACAATAGAAAAATCAAATTTTTATAATATATATATAAATAAATATACAGCTAAAATTATAAGTATTCAATTTCTATAATATCTACATGTATATCTAAGATTTTTTAGACAAGTAAATCCTAAACTTATTGCAATCTTCAGACTTATTTATTTTTTATAAAGTTACAAAAGAAAAAAATTTTATGTGTCAACGCTAATATAAATGAATATTCTAACAATTAGATTGCTACGAAGTTTATATCAGTTCTTTGATTATTTTTCTTGTTCTCTAATCAAATTAGATAAAAAAAATAATAATAAATCTGACAATTTGTTAAGTGATATAGTTTGTTAAATCTGGCAATTCACTATTTTTATTCTGTTCCACTCAATGTTGCTATACTCTGCTCCAACCAGCCTTCCTCCATCTACCATCTGGCAATTCGTCAACCTCATTAGATGATTTATCCAGCAAACTATCCAATAATCCATTTATCATATAAGATGGTTTGGTATATGCTCTAACAATTTAAACTGTCTGATGGAGACATCAGTAACGAGTTGGCTCATGAATAAGGAAACGGCCCAAATTTACAATGGCCCAATTCTCCTCGGATGGTCAACGAATCCATTTGACTAGATGAAGAGTAAGTGGGCCAGTCGAAATCCAAGAGTAAGACGGCCCATTAAAGTTTAGAATAATCAACGCTTTTGTTGACCGAAAAGGTGACCAGTAGACAAGTTGGGGCTCAAGACGCGCGCGGCCCAAGCAGTAATTGGTCCACGTGTCCATCTCAGAGCCACAACGGTCATCTGCATTAATTTCTCATCTTTCCAAGAAGACAAGCTCCACTGTAACAATCATCTCTAGAATCAGTACACATCTCAGGAGGAATGCGCCAGAATCTGTACGTTGTCTGTTAGAAACCCTAACAGTTACAAAATATATAAGAAATGAGATTATTTTATTAAACTGTTATAGCTAGAAAAGCGCTTACACTTGCGCTAAGGAAGACAAAAATCCTTACTAGAGTATGGACATCAAACCCTTCTGCGTAAGGAAGGCAGCTCAGTGTTATAGCTGTAAAAGGCCATGAAAGCTCCCTTCAAAGACACGCTCTCAAATACGCACTAAAACGCCCGCAAAAAGCCTTCGAGCAATCACAAGCTCTCAATCTCTCTTAAGCCCTCTAGCGCTCTCCCTCACCTTCCAATTCCAAGCGAACTTTGGGATGAAACGTTTTTCTCTCTACGAGCAACCCCATAAGTCATGCATCCCACAAGTTCATCCCGCCTACACAGAACACTCATTAGCATTCATATTGCATCTGCTGCATCTACCTTCTCATTTCAAAGGGCCAATTACTGACTTCAGCGTTGGAGTGTTTTCGACGGGACCAAATCTCGCCTTTATCTGACCTTTTGTTGAAGTTGTGATGTGCAGGATCCAAAACTAAACGAGTGGAGACCGAAATTTGACGGACAGCTCGACCCAAATCTATTCAAATTTGGACCCAGGATGCATTATTTGCGCCGTTTGTGGGAAGCTAACAAAAAACTAACCACTTTTATCTCTGCAAACACTTTCTTTTACAAACCTGGTATCACCAGATAGAATGGTGAACACCAGAGCTCAAGCTAGCATTCCCGCTAGAGATACTGCTTCTCCTGACCATGACCATTCTGCTGGTAACCTAGTCGGAGGGGCACCCGCACCATTCCTCCAAAACCTGGTGGAGCAGATGAGCAATATGAACAAAATGCTCTTAATGCTCTGTACCCGTCAGGCCAAGAAGAAGTAAGGGGCTCCGCCCTTTGCGGTTCCTGCCCAGGCTTCCAAGAGAGGAGGCCAAAGGAAGAAGAAGCCGACCAAGAAAGCCACAAGGCCGACAAACTCTCATGCTCCGGAAGCCTCTAACTCCCAAAGCCATCCCAGGCTTGAGGGTGCTTGGGCCACAGAACTCCGGATGAGAGTCTAGAAAGAAGAAACCACTGATATACCCGGGACAAGCCAAGGCCGTAGGCTCAGGAGGGAGCCTCCCAAAACAAACGATTTGTCAGTCGCAATACCCGGTTGGCTACACGGCGTGCTACCGAAATAATGAATTTGAGGACTTATCTCAACTCCAAGAGATAGGGAAACACCTCCCGAGTGAAGGCAAAAGTCAAGAAGATCTGAAACCGCGTGTTCAAAGATGACGAACACGCCACTGATCTGGAGAGATCTCCCTTCACTGTTGAGATCTTACATCGCCCATTACCGGCCAAGTTTAAGAAGCTAACACTGGATTCCTACTATGGGAACACTGATCCCATGAATCACTTGGATCACTTCCACACTCATTTGAGTCTCTAGGGCCTGGAGGATTCGACGATGTGCCAATGCTTCCAACTCACCTTGAAGGGAGACGTTTGGATCTGGTTCCACCGACTCCTATCAGACCCGATCTAAAAATTTTAGGAGCTCACTGATCTCTTCTTGACCCAGTATGCTTCTAGCCGTCGGAAAGAGAAGCAGCTTTGACATCTTTCCCACATCAAGCAGAGACAGAGAGAGAATCCAAGGAAGTTCTTGGAGCGCTTCGTAGCAGAATCCAGGAGGATCCCCAGATTCACAGAGGAGAGATAAAACTTGACAGTTTTATCTCAGCCTTTACGCATGGAGATTTCTTCAAGCACCTGGCCTATAAGAACTCACAAACCTTTCGGAAAGCGGAGTCTATCACCAAGGACTACGCAGCCGCAGAAGAGGCTAACGAGGCAAAGCCTGCCAAGAGGACCGACCAGCCTCGCTCTTTCCCGGCTGATAAGAAGAGGAAGAACGGTGGCAGCGACAATCCCCACCGGAAGTAGCACAGGACCGGAGCAGTGGACCGTAAGGATTACAGGCTGATCAACCTGACTCCTCTCAATGACACACGGGCCAACATCCTTATGCAGATCTGTGATGAAAAATTTCTCAGATGGCCAAAACCACTAAAGAACACGAAGGGAGGAAATCAACTAAATACTGTGATTTCTATAGATTTTTGGCACACACCACGAAGGATTATAAGATTCTCCAACAGGAGATTCAGAAGCTCATCATGAGGGGCACCTCACCAAGTCCGTCAGGAACCCTGGGTAGAATTCTGACACCTCAGGCGAGGAAGGATCAAATCCATTCAAACCATAGAATCGGATCACGGCTGGCGTGGTCAACATGATCACGACCGAGCCAGCCAAGACCCAAACGGATCACAAAGAGCGGCAAGTCGGGCGGAAGAAGCGAAAGGCAGAAGAAAATGTCGTGACAAGAATCATGTAACTTTCCCACACATCGATCCCCTTGTTGTATCTGTACTCATTTCAGATGGTACCGTGGATTACCAATTAAAACGAGTTTTCATTGATAATGGAAGCTCTAAAGATTTACTCTATCTCGATATTTTCTTTAAACTCAAATTAAAAAAGAATCAGCTAAAACCAGCAGAAGGGCCACTGTACGGCCTAAATAACGAACCTGTGGCTATTCAAGGAACGATACAGTTAGAGGTCATCCTAGGCACGTACCCCAAAATGGCGAGTCACACACTCAATTTTCTAGTGGTTGACCTGCCTTCCGTGTACAACGCTATTCTAGGCTGGCCGTGTTTAGCAGCGATCGGAGCCGTCACTTCGATACCGCATTTAAAAATAAAGTTTCCAACAGCATGCGGTATTGACAAAGCGTTGGGTGACCAAGTGACTAAGCGGACATATTACATGTCCTAGATTGTGCCAAGCAGCAACAAATAGCTTATAGGAGAGCTGGACAACAGAGACAAGACAACCCTGCAGCAGGCGCAACCTGACGAGGCAACCAACCTAGTACCACTAAATCTAGAGGACCTGGAGAGGTGTGTGCAGATTGGGGGCTCACTCAGCAGACCACTACACGATGAGCTGATAGCGTTCCTGAGACAGAACGCCGATGTCTTCGCATGGACACCCGTTGACATGTATGGGATCCCGGTTAAAGGAAGGTCCACAGGTTGGGCCTCGATCCTAATCGTAAGCCGATCAGGTAAAAGCAGATGAACCATTCAGTAGAAAAGCTCGTCGCCATCTGGGAAGAAGTAAAGAAACTTCTGGACGTCGACTTCATCAGAGAAGTGCAGTACCCGAATTGGCTCTCCAACGTCATCCCGATAAAGAAATGCAATGAGAAATAGCAGAAGTGCATCAACTTCACTGACATCAACAAAGCCTACCCAAAATACAGCTTCCCTTTACCCAAGATCAACCTGTTGGTAGACTCAACTTCTAGACACGAGCAACTGAGCTTCATGGACGTATACTCGGGTTACAATCAGATCCGAATGAGCCCCAAGGATGATAAGCACACCTCGTTCATGACCGACCAAGACACCTATTGTTATAGGGTCATGCCTTTCGGTTTGAAGAACGCAGGTGCCACTTATCAAAGGCTTATAAATAAGATGTTTGAGAAGTAAATTGGCCGTAATATGGAGGTGTACGTTGATGATATACTTGTCAAGAGCAAGACCACCTGTGACCATATTCGCGATCTGGTTGTGTCATTTGAGGTACTTCATGCACACCAGATGAAATTGAATCCTTTAAAGTGTGGCTTTGGAGTATCCTCAGAGAAGTTCCTAGGTTTCATCGTCTCTCAACGAGGGATCAAACTAAACCCAAAGAACATCAAAGCCCTCACGGACATGTCTTTGCCATAGAGTGACAAGGAAGTTCAGAGGCTAACCAGACGACTGGCAGCCTTATTCCGCTTCTTAGCAAAGTCAGAGGAGAAGTATCATCCTTTCCTTAAAACTCTAAGAGGAACTAAAGTAAATGGCTTCTAATGGACTGCAGAGTGTCAGACAGCTTTCGATGAGTTGAAGCAGTACTTTGCCAGTCCGCCGTTGCTAACGTCACCCAGGGACGAAGAAGAGCTATACCTTTACATGACGGTGTTAAAAGTGGCTCTTAGCTCTATTCTTATTTGCCAAGATTTTGACTCTTGGCAACTGGTCTACTATGTGAGCAAGACGTTGACTGGTGTAGAAACACACTACCCCCGTGCTAAAAAGTTAGCTTTGGCACTTGTCTTCACAGCCTGCAAATTGAGACTGTACTTTCAAGCTCATCGCATGATAGTCCTAATTGGCCAACCACTAAAGGGCATTCTCCAGAAAATCGACATTTCTGGATGGCTAGTTAAGTTGGTCATCGAGTTGAGAGAGTTTGACATCCAATTTTGATCCAAGCCAGCTAACAAGGGGTAGGCCCTGGTGGATTTCATCGTCAAGACTACAACCCCAATTGTCGATGAGCACCCCACAGAGGACCCAAAAGAGTCGGAATGGGTTCTCAATGTGGACAGTTCATCTACGAGTTCAAGCAGCGGTGCTGGAGGTGTCATAAGGACCCCAGACGGGTTTGAGGCAAAATACTCCCTCAAACTAGACTTTTTGGCCACTAATAACGTTGTCGAGTACAAAGTCCTGTTGGTCGGCTTACGACTAGCCAAAGAATGCTCAGTCAGGTGGTTAACTGTTTACAGCGACTTGGAGCTAATTGTTAACCAAGTCAACGGGAGTTTCGAGGTGTGCAACCTTCTCTTGGCGAAATACTTGACCAAGGCAAATAATGTCATACGAAGATTTGACAAGCTAAACTTGGTCCATGTCCTCAGAACTGAGAATTGGAAGGCCGACTAACTTGCCAGAGCAGCGACGGTCAATGACCTAGAGTAGCACTCGAGGGATATGAGGGAGGTTTTGAGCACTCCTAGCATAGAGGAATAGGAAGCGATGTAAGTCTCCAACGTTGAGAATTGGATGACACCTTATTGGAGATATCTGCCGGATGGAGCACTGTCAAAGAACGCGAATGAAGCGAAGCCGATCAAAAAGACGGCTAGCTAGTATACCATAGTCGATGGACGACATTATCACCGTAACTACTCGACTCCATACCTACGGTTCCTTACTCGAGAGGAGGCTGACTACACTTTGAGCGAAGTCCACCTTAGGATATGCGGATCACACATAGTCAGAAAGAACCTAGTGCTAAAACTCATGCGCCAGGGGTATTACTGGCCAACGATGAAGAAGGACGCCCTCGAGTTTGTAAAGAAGTACGAGAATTGTCAGCTCCATGGAAATCTTCACCACCAACCACCTGCAGAGTTGAGATCCCTCCAAACTCCTTGACCTTTCACGCAATTGGAGCTCGATATTCTTGACCCATTTTTCATCGCAATTGGACAAATGAAGTTCATCATCGCAGGCATTGATTATTTCACCAAGTTGGTTGCTCCGTTGGCCAATATCACCGAGCACAATACCTTATAATTGGTCCACCGGAGCATAGTGTGCAGATTTAGCATTCCCGAGGTCATTGTGACCGACAATAAAACGTAATTCTCAAGAAAATGCATCACCAAGTATTACATCAATCTCGGTATCAAATTGGTCCATACTTTGATGACATACCCCCAATCAAACGGACAGGTGAAGGTCACCAACCGTACGCTACTCCACGGTTTGAAGACCAAATTGGAGGATGCAGGGGGCTCTTGGGTCGATGAGTTGCCCTCCGTCATGTGGTCATATCAGACGACTCCAAATGAACCAACTCGTGAAACACCATTCAATCTCTGCTACGGGACTGAATCGGTAATTCCAATTGATATCGACTCCCAAGTCTAAAGGTCGAAGCTTTCGACCCACTTAGTAATTCCCAAAAGCTCAGTGAATATCTAAACTTGTTGGAGAAAGCTTGTGACGCTACCAGGATACGGACTACAGCCTACCAATAACGAGTCTCCTGCTATTATAATAAAAAAGTGAAAGCGCGGCAATTCCAAATTGGCGACTTTGTCTTCCGGGTTACAAGCAAAACCACTAACCAGAACAAGCTTTCTCTTAATTGGGAAGACCATTTTCTAGTCTCCGCCGTCCTGCAGAATGGGGCATACAAATTTCGAACCCAGAACGGCAAGTTGGTCCCATAGACGTGGAACACGATCCACCTAAAGCGCTAATTCCAGTGAAGACCCAAATAGATCATTTGTGTGGCATAAGCATGCTTGTAGCCTTACATTGTCATTAATAAAAGAAAATTTCTTTTCCACTTGCATTGTGTTGTATATCCTTTTTCTCTTTTTCTTTTTCATATGAATACTTGTTTGTAGGTTGCACAAAATAAATGACCTAGACTGCCCCTAAGTTAGGTAGATTTTCACCCGTTTGCAATTAAACCTTTATCATTCAAGCGGCCCATGGGACGTCGAATTAAATTATTGTCATTCAGGCGGCCCGAAAGTGGTTGAATTAAACTCTAGTCATTCAAGTGGCTCGAAAACGGTCGAATCAAACCCTGATCATTCAGGCGGCCCATGAGCGATCAAATTAAACATTGGCTATTCAAGTAGCCCATTCGCAGTCTAACTCCAAAACTTAGGGGGTTCAAACGGCACGCGTGACGACCTCCTCCAACAGGAGTCAGCGTTGTCAGTCTACGAGAGTCAACACCCCAAGAGCAAGTGCTTCGTCCAAAGCCGGCCGCCCAAGATCAAACATGGGCAATGCCACTCAAGCCTCAACTCACAATCGGCTTGATATGACTTCAAGATTCACCCTGATGCCCCTGGAGGACATAAATCCATCTGCGAGCACAGCAAATGTCACCAGTGTTGTGAGACAGACATCCACCTGGCACAAGGTACGCGAGGTAGGCTGGCTAATACAAAGCACAAGTAGCTAAAGGAATAGCTAATGAAAACAAAGTCGTTGAACACATTATGTTGATAAAATAACTATACTATTAAAGTCATGCTTACAAATTACATCAAATGACAAACAAAATGAATGGGTATAAAATCTAAGGAGCAGCGCTCCCTGGAGGAGGCGGGAGAGGCCCCCGCACACTCTAGGACTGATCCACAAGGCTCTCATGTCGCAGAAAAGTACGGTTCACTGGGTCATGACACCAACAGAAAAATCAGGATCCACCAGATGAACAATGCAGCGGCTGATGTTGATGCCTTCCCATAACCGTGCCTACAATGCCCAATGGACCTCATGAGGGCGTATGCAAGTGGATAACTCGTTCTCTAATGAGACTATCTTTCTCTGGAGCTTGTCGGTATACCCAGCAGTCCCGGCGCCCTCCTCTCCTAGTCTCGCATTTCTTGCTCTAAGCTCAAACAATTTCGACTGGAGAGCGGCCTTCTCCTCCTGATGCTGGGTCCTCAATAGGTCAACCACCTCCTCGACCCAAGCAATCTCTTCCTCCCAATCCTAGATCACTAGGTCCTGTTGACGCAGTACCTTACCCACTACGCCCATAACTTTTTCCTCCTATTGAAAATTAAAGGAGTTAAACCACAACGAAAAAGGAAGAAGAGAAGGGAAGCTTCGAAAAGTTACAAGCTAGACTTCTCGTTGCCTCCTCATTGGCTTGCTCTGTGCCTTTGGAGCTGATGGTGGAGGATTGGGAGCGGCAGCCACCTCAGCATGCTCCACTAAGTCACAGCAGTAATCTCCTCCTCCAACTCAGCACTGAGGTTAGCCGTCTCAAAAAGCTCTCCGACGGCTAGCTCATAAGGCGCAAGAAGCAGCTCCAAGGCTGGCTTCTCCAGCTCAACTTGCGGCCCATTAGCCGGCTCCTCCCTCGCGGATGCAGGCTCTGTCGGCACGGCTTGCACCGCCAAACCCATCGACTGCGGTAGCGCAATGACCACGCCATTTGCAGCGGCGCGCAGTATGGCCTCGTACTCCTCCACAGCCGACTCTACTCCTGAGCGCTCTCCAACTCCAGCAAGTCATCCGGCCGTTACGTAATCTCGCTCCATAGAGGATGAGGAAGAAGAACGCATTATCGTCGTGGCCCTCTTCCACCTTGGACTGCTAGGAGCATCGCCGGTGGAAGGTGCGATGACTACATTAAAGGAAATCATGCCAGCCTTCCTCTTCCGCCATGAGGCATCCGGCGGTGGCCTGATCTTTCGGATCAAAGAAGGAAGTCCCCAACAAGCTTTATTGGCTTCCCCTCTGGAAACCAGGTGATCCCTCCTAAACTCGTTAGGATATTTCCTCACCAGCGCTAACAATGACTCCATGGCCTCCACCTCATCACTCTTGGGCATCCCGGTGAAAATCCTGGGGACCTTGCCCCAATCTCGGGATAAGGGCCGTGAGTCATCGATGTGCATGAAGAAATAACAGTCCTTCTAATTTTTCAGCGAATTGTAGATGGCCTCGTTGACAGGAAGGTTTCTGGGGGGAAAGGGAGATCCAGTTCCTACTTTGGGTGAATCGAAACATCACCCTAACCACCTCTTTCGTTAGTATCCGTGAATGCTGGCGTAGAAAGATGCAAAATGTGCAGAGGAAGCGCGCGTGGAGCCGTGCGATGGGAACTTGGAGCGCTATAAAGATGTCTAGCAGCTTCTCTGGAATGGGGATGCAAAGCCCACTCCTTAGGTGAGCCTCGTACACAGTGATGCAGCCCCGAGGAGGAAAGCAGGCCCTATCGTGCTTACTAGGCATCACGGAGACGATCTCACGTGGAATGTTAAACTCTACGTACAATTCTCTGATTTCACCGGGGGTAATCTCAGAGGTAATTTTGACAACAGAGAGAGCCATGGAAACAAAGGGAAGATGAATGGACGGACTAGTTTTTGTAAAGGCACACAACCGTTGGCACGATAATGCCTCGAAAAAGCATGCCCATTATGGTGGACACGTGTTGCAGCCGGAAAGGGCGTAGTCGGATCAGATCTCCTATAGAATTAATTATTGGGAATGCAAATTCATTGCATGTTGACACGCGATAGACTTTTCATCTGACAGTTTGGCGTCATATGGCCCGTTGTTTCAATTTCCACAAGTTATCCTGATTTTGGCCAAAGCGGTCAACGAATCCGGTCAACACTATTTTCCTCATAAGCTCTCTAGATTTGGCCAGAACGGTCAACGATCTGGTCAACATTTCTTTTCACGCTCGACTCCTCAAATTTTTGCCAAAATGGTCAACGAATCCGGTCAACACTACTATTCACGTTCAGTTCTCCGAATTCTAGCAAGAACGGTCAACGCCTCCGGTTAACGTTTCTATTCCTGCCGAGTCCTCCAGATTCTTTCCAAAGCAATCAATGAATCCAGTCAACATTTCTTCCAGTTCAGTTCCCCGGATCTTGGTGTTATGATCAATAGCAGCGAGAGACACAATCAGCAGACCAAGTACCATTGTCAGTTTCAAGCTGTTTCGAGTAAGTTGTCCAATCAGAAATGTCCCATCATGAACATATTGGAGGTTGGAGTCCCATACCACCAGCAAGAGGGCTAGTGATCGGGACACTAGTAACGGGCTGGCCCACGAATGAGGAAATAACCCAAATCGATAATAGCCTAATTCTGTCTGGACGATTAACGAATCCGTTGACCAGATGAAGAGCAGGTTGGCCGGTGAAAACCCAAAAGCCGGACGACTCATTAAAGCATAGAACAGTCAACCCTTCCATTGACTGAAGAGGTGGCCAGTAGACCGGTTGGGGCAAGACGCACATGACCTAAGTAGTAATTGGTCCATGTGTCTATCTCAGAGTCACAACGGTCATCTGTCCTAATTTTTCGCATCTCCAAGAAGGCAATCTCCAATGTAACGGTCGCCTCTAGAATCAGTACGCATCCCAGGAGGAAATGTGCCAGAATTTGTACGCTGTCTGTTGGAAACCTTAACAATTACAAAACACAAAAAGAAGGAGATTAATCTCTTGGACCGTTACAGCAGGAAAGACACTCACGCTTGCGTCAAGGAAGGCAACAATCTTTAGCAGAGTACGGGCATCTAACCCTTCTGCATAAGAAAGACAGCCCAAGGCCATGGTTATAAAAGGTCATGAAAGTTCCCTTCAAAAACTTGCTCTCAAATATGCACTAAAATGCCCGTAAAAAGCCTTTGAGTAAACTCAAGCTCTCATTCTCTTTCGAGCCCTCTAGCGCTCTCTCTCAACTTCCAGTTCCAAACGAGCTTTGGGTTGAAAAATTCTGCTCCTCACGAGCAACCCCGTAAGTCACTTATCTCACGAGTGCATTCTCGCCTACACAGAACTCTCATTAGCATTTATACTGCATCTGCTGCATCCACATTCTTATTTCAGATAGTCAATTACTGACTTGAGTGTCGGAGTATTTTCAATGGAATTAAATCCTGCTGTCACGGGACCTCTTACTTAAAATTGTGGTATGTAGCACCCAAAGTTAAACAAGTGGAGACCAAAATTCGACCGACAGCTTGACCCAAATTTGTTCAAATTTAAATCCAGGACGCATCGCTGTCTATGAGCCCAAATTCAGATTTGACTTAATCTTTTTTTGTGCTAAACCTACCAATTATACTATCAAATATAATAATAGATAA
>JAOVVI020012770.1:0-12105 GCA_028571085.2 Nepenthes alata | reverse complement strand
TTAGATGTAGTTTCATCACAACTCTCTGGGTTTCATCTTTATATTTCTTAAGTCTTACCTTACCGACAGGGATGGAATCCATCTTCCCCTTCTTCTGCTCTGCTTCAGCTGGCTTCTTAGACGGCGAGGAGAGCGAGTACAGGAGGAGGAGGAATAGTATTTATAAGTATTCCCATGCATTTGCTTCCTGCTAAGACAGCACTGACATGACCCACCATCTCCATTTAAAATTAAACAAAAAAAAAACAGCTTTTTTAAAGTTGTCGAGTATAATTCTAAAAGACTTTAAATTAGAAGAATATGAGTTTTGCCAGAGAGAGAGAGAGGACCCGTATACATGGATAGTGCATATCTTTATTTCTTGCAAGTACACGGCACAATTATTATTTCCCATAATTTATTAGAAAGGATGGGACTAAACACAATTTTAAAGTAGGCAGAATACTGAAAATGTATATAAGCTTTTTGGAGACAAAAGAAAAATTCATAAAAGAGAAATCTCATTCAACGAGTCTCAAAAGAGGCAACAATTGAGACCTAACTAAGAACATCAATTTCTGGGACTTAACTATTTATCGAAGAATAAGAATTAAGGTAGAAGTTCCCTACTGAAGGTGGTAGAACGTAGATTACAGCTCCCCGGAAAAGCACCCACATTGCTTCCTTTCTTCCTTCTATTAAGTTAATAAAACTAACTGCTGCTTTTAAGCTTTACTGATGTATTGGGCAGAAACAATCCACTCCGACAACCAAGAAAGAGCCTAACCTATGTAAAATTCGCAGCTTGAATTTGGCTATGAATAACTGGCACCACTACCCGGCTTCCTGATCAGAATTTGATGTTTTTTCCCCTTAACTGGCTTAGTTTCCATCCCTGCTTCTCTAGATAGAATTGACCCTTAAGTCTGTTCTTGACAAAGTTTGTTCCAACAGAAAAAAAGGGGACTCATGCTTTCCACCTCTTTCTCTCACTTTCTCTCTCTCACCTTTGACACTTGTAAAAGCTGTCAAATTTCACGTGCAAATACTAACAAAGCTCATTTTGAAAGTATATGTCCCATGTGAAATTAGATTGCAAGTATCATCAGCCTTCTGAGTGTTTCTTTCTGTTGTTCAGTGCCCATAGTTTCATAGTTGAGAGACTCAGAAATGGTCTTTAGTTAGGTGAGCACGTGAACCACACCCCTGTGATAAGTGGGGAATTCCTACCAAAATCTTATCCACAATATGAACCATTTCCTCATCCTAATATGTTATATTTAATCAATAATATCCAAACAGAAAATGGAATTAACCCAAAAAAAAAAAAAAAAAAAAACCAATGAGGACATAGTCTAAATGGTAAGGATAAGGCCAAGTGACATATTATTTTGTGCCACCAACTACATTTTAGAAAGACATATAAGTATGAACATCTCAATAACCAATTCAATTTATCACATATTTCAAAGGCAATCACATGTCTTTCAATAATTGATAATACCACATAATGACATAATATTTATGAAATATTGTATAACTTCTTCCTTCCTTGTGTATATAGTCATATTTACCAACAATATACTGTTTACACCCTCTCATTTAAGAGGAATCGTGCAAATTACAACACCGTATTGTTGCCTCAAAGATTAAGAGTTAAGACTAGGACAATGTGGCTTTTTTGACAAATCTAATTCGAACTCATTTCCAGTCGACCCAAATGACTTAAACAATAAGGAATTACAAATTTTGTGAAAAAAGTATTCGAAAACTGAGACACCAAACTTTTCCCAAGACTGATCATTCCCACGAGTAGTTGAATGATGACTCAGCACTCTGCATTATACAGTCTACTTTGTTCAGTTGAGCCACCACTCACGCATTGGATGTGGTGTGCGTGCAACATGTCAAGCAAATCAGAGTTAAAGTTGCTTGCTTTGGTTGTGCTGCTTTATGTTATATTTTGACAGAGAAAATGTAGTGCCACATTTGCATGCTACTTCATCAAAAGGATATTTGGCTCATCTAAAGGAATATGGAGTTCTGGTCCATAGATGAAATAATAAAACAAAAGCATGTTTGGTTGGATAGATTAAGCCAGAATAAGGATTGAAAGAAATTTTTATCCCCTAAAAATAGTCATTATCTTATTTAGCTAGTTCTTTTTATGGAAATTTTTATTTCATTAAAATAATTATTATCGAAAAACAAAAAATAACTAATATCAAGATAAGTGATATTTATTCTTTTTAGGCTTAATGGATAAGTATTCCCACCTTTGCATCAGCATGAATAATTGTTCCAACCTTCTCAAAATCTTATTTGGAGATAGAATTATTAATCCAAAGCAAATCAAACAATGCTATACTTATTCTCACTTTATTATATTTCAAAATCAAAACATAGTGAAAAGGGTTAGAAATGTGATAGTATTTGTCTAACGGAGACAAAAATGAAGAAATGAGTATTCAAATCCTATCGTGATAATTGTAAACATTTTGCTCATTTCAGTAATTTACATATCTAGTATTAGAATGGAATCGGACCTACGAAAATGAGGAGAATGAAATACCCAATTCTTAATTCCTATTCTTATCAACTTAGGATAGTAGATTTCCATCAAATGCAAATAATACTCTATTATTACTCCTTTTATTTCAGCCACAACCTAGCCAAAAAATTTAAAACAAAAAAGGTTATTGCATTCTCATATACCAAATGGGCAGGTAGTTGAAGAAAAACCACCTAAGCTAATAGAAAAGCCGTTCAGACTTCAGTCCGAGGCTCAGAAAACATAATATAATTAACCAAAATTGAATGATAAGCACAGAAAGAAAATATAAAAATCAGTACAGTGAAAAATAGAAAAATATTTAATTTTAAATGGGAAGTAAAGTTTGCCTTAAGAGGGAATCGAAAAGGGCTAACAGAAATGAAAAAACTCCAACCAATAAGACAAGGAAGCTTTGACTCCGTGTAGTCTAGAACAGAATGCATAATGTGAATAAACTTGGAAATATATTTGAAGCTATAGATGACAAATTATCCAATGTTAGTTGTATCACTGGCTAGAGGAATGCAGCATTCTATACCTAGTTTTTCATTCCAATTCTTTTTTTCCCTCCCTCCCAGGAGAAAACATTTGTTTTTTTTTTTTTTTCATGGAGAAGGAGATGGTGGTGGTCAGAAAAAATATTTGTAAGAACCAAATAATGAAATAAAGCATTATGTGAAGAGATAGTCATAAAGGAAAAACTAAAAAGGTTCGCCCATCAATTTGGAATACTATTATTCATATATATAGGATGATCCTCAGCTCGCCACTAAGGTTGCTCCATTGTGATCCAAAAGTTACAATTTCAAACTCCAGAAAGAAAAATTCTGCATTGTAGGAGTAAGACCACATATATTTGAACATCCTTAAACCCCATAATGTGGAAGCCTCCTGCATTCAGTCCAATGCTTTTGATTATCTTAGGCTCAATACAATGCAAGAACAACAATTAAGAACAAAACCTTGTCATTCACTCTTCACGTTATCTCCCATTTTTCAGACCAACCCTATGCAGCAATAGCCTCTGCAAGCCAAAGACTGAGCATGGGCCTCATCATGATCCCAATCCGAAAGGTGGCAGAGGTATTTTTACGGCCCTAAAAATGTCTAAATTGGCTTCTATCATCTCTTAATGCAGTTTTGCACTACCACTAAGTACATGCAGAAGGTGGCAGAGGAAATTTCTTATGGAAGGCTGATTTGAGCAAATATCACATAGTAGTTACCAAAGCACTTCGATGAGATGAAACTGACCACTCACAGAGAGAGCCAGAGGAACAAACAGGACCATTACCTTAGTTACATTGCTGAAAAAGGTCAAGAGAAAAGACAGCAACCACAGCATCTAAGTGTCAAGCTTATCCCTTGATAGGGACAGCCTAGCTATAATGTTGACAGCTATCCTGAAAGAAGGAAAGCAGCAAGTCATTTAAACATGAAAACAAAATGAATCCGGAATCAGAATTTGGGGTGAAAACAGAAAAGGAAACGATTAACAAGAAAGCAAGGATTTTTGAAATTGCAGCTACCAAAAGAAAGGGCAAATTTTCCTAGTTCCTCCAAAATCTGTCAAAAACAATTGATCCACTAAAAACCACTCAATGCCCATTATCACTGTCGTTATCATCACCGACTTTGACCTTCACAAACCATCCATAACCCAGATTCAATTCCACCACTAATTTAGTAAGACTACTGAATCGTCTGTTGACACTGGGAAGGGAATATGGAGAAGCTATGTCTCTGCTCGCTCCCTAGAGTCTTCGTCTCAGTTCATTATTCACTCAACTTGCAAGGTGTCAAGTCATCTATTGTATCTGCAGCAAAGTCAAAGAGAAATTAAAGGATGGCATTTAAACCTTTCCAATCAAATTATATCATCCTCATAATGTGGCATTTCTTATATATAGCTTTCCCAGCAAGCTACTCATCTAACATCTCTTCCACAGTACAAAATTACTTCAATCAGATACAGTAAGTCAGATATAATGGCCCAACACAAAGCAAGGGGTACCAATAACAATATCATATTCAAGAGTGGATACTTGTCAAGAAAAAATAACACCCAAAAAGATTTGTCAATTAATCATTTATGACTTTCAAGGATTGATGATAATAACAGCATCATATGAGTATTGTATACTTATTGAAAGAGAAGATCACATTGAAGATATTATAGAGATCTGATAATCCCTTCTTTTAATCATGCACACTGGTTCTCAACCAGTCCCTGAGTCATGATGATGTAGGGAGGAGGGTGAAAGTAGAGAGAAGAAGAATAGAGGGGACAAGAAATTAGATTAAAGGGGTAGAGACAAGAAAGGGATGAAAGGCAAATAAAAGTAAATATTTATCTTGAATGTCCGTATCACATGACTTATGAATTATATACTTAAAAAAAGCCAAGTTCATACAATTAAGTGATGACTTCGTACCTAGGCCATCAACACTGTCCCCTTTGTGCTTGTGGACAATACATGATCTTCGCCAATGTACAACTTAACAAAATGAGATGCAAGATAACCACGTGTTTAACATCTCTGTGTAGTAAACGTGGTGAATACACTGCAAGCAACCACAGCACAGTGGTGTCCAGCATACTTTTCAGTCATTTCCTCATAGGTTATTATGTCAGCAAAAGGATAAAAATTGACGGATTAAAAACCTTTATTCAATACTTTCCCAAAACATTCACAACATTATTTCCATTCTGCAATTTACACACTGCCCACGAAGCAAACTTGGTTCAATTATATAGCATGCTTTCTCACTTGCAAAACACAAGATTTGGGTCCTGTGACTACCATGCTATTCATTTTTTCAAACAGAAAAATTTGTTTTCACCAAGATTGGGTGTGTAGGATATGGCACCACATTATACATTGACAGCTCAGAAGTCTGATTATGAATTCCTGAAGATACTGATATTTACATCTCACCAAACAACACAAATCAAGCAATCCTTCTAATTTCCTCACTAAGAACATTATTAAATCAATGGGATGACCGTATAAGGCTCCATGACAGCAATTTGTCTAACGACAACACAAATGGAGGTAGAGAAGACTGAAACCTGGAGGTAATAACAGCTTCAGATCTATGAAAAAGGGTAACTTTTTCCTTCACATCCTTCCTTTTATTCTAAAACTGAAAACACCATCCATGATTAACTGATGATGATGAACTAGTCTCCCTCATTTAATTGAACTTCAACACTTCGATAAAGCAAAGTTTTATTCCCTGTTCTTCAGGGGAATATAACCAATACCCCTTTCTCTTGTATCATCAGAAAGTTAAGATCAATAATCTCTTAAGAGGTCATGGATGGAGAAAACAGTAGTATCCATGCAAGGGACAAGTACACAATTTTTGAATCACCAACGCAAAAGATGAACAAAAACATGAAAAGAAAACATCATTGTCACCAAAAATTACATTGAAAAATCAATCAGTAGTACATTCTCCAATTTATGATCTATTCACATCAAGATGCCAATTCAAGTAAGTTTCTATAATTTCTTCCTGTGAAAAATCAGTAAAATAACCCTTCCCAACAACCATGCCCTCTTCCCTAGCAATGCGTTCAACTTCAAGCTGAACTTTATCTCCTCCAACCATACTAGGTTCTAACAAATTACAAGCTACCTCGGTCACATTGTTCCCATGAGTAAGTGCCATGGTCTGCACAGATGGAAATCCACCTCCCCTTCCACTTAACCTCTTTGCAATTCTTCGAACAGCAGCAATGTCTGTGGAATAGATGGGGACATTGTAGTTGTCAACCCATTTAGTGGCCCCGATGACACAAACGCCTTTATATTGATCCACCTGCATAGGCCCTTCATCTGGCTTAAGTGGTAAGTGTGCTAGTTTTGAGCCACCAGCCCATATGTTTTCTTTTGTATTAGGCCTGAAATAACCGAGTTCTCTTCTGACTGAATCAAGTGCCCTTCCTTGTTCATGGGCTGCTCCATACAAAAAGATAGGAACTGCAGGTGCAACATGTCCAAGTTGATCAACTTTTCTAATCACCAATTATACAATTATATGATGACAAAAGATATAATCAGTCCTTAGAGATCATGATTATTCAAGTAACTGATAAACATCATCAGAAACAAAGAGGGCCCTGTAACTAATAAAAAAGGCGTAGTCCAGATCAAATAAAGTCTATGCTACTAAAACACAAGCAAAGCAAACAAGCCACAAGAAGGAAATTTCCCATTAAGGAAGATTGCCATCCAAATATTACTTCCAGAATTGACAAAAAACCAAGTCATACACACAGCAATATTTGTTTTACAAGGAGGAAAAAGGTACACAGATGCATCAAATAAATTGGACATTGAAGGGGATTGATATGCGATTAAAATTGGGGGTCCAGAGAGCATCTATTGAACATGTTTATCCAACCCATCTTGTGTGAAACATATTCATCACAGTTTTCATAGGCTCCAAGATGAATAAAAGACATATTAAGTTGTTATCAACATCCATTTAGTATTTATCTTCTGTCCATAAAATCATGACCCAAGAGTCACCTGTTAGGTTTGGTCACTCCCTTGTGGGTAGCTCAACAAACGGAAGTGTCATCGGAAGATCGTGCAAAATTTGTCCGAAATTTGGAGTGCTGCAAACTAGTTACAGCAAACGACCGGAGTGGCAAATGCCAGAGCGAATTCACTGGAGTGACAATTGCAGGAGTGAGCATTTACTAAGAGTGACCAATTTATCAGAGTGGACAAATCTCGGAGTGGCAAATGCTGGAATGGCAAATTTGCCAGAGTGGCTCTAGATGCCGAAGTGGATCGCAACAGGAGTGGATCAGTAGCCGGAGTGGTGCACAAGGTCGAAATGGATCACAACTAAAGTGGATAGCTGCCGGAGATGCCGGAGTGGACTGCAGTCGGAGTGGATCTAACCACTGATGCAAAGACAGGCTCTTGGCGGCGTGTCTGGAAAGCTGGCAGCTGACTTTGTAGAGTAGTTGACTTTCTAAAGTTGGTAGACTTTGTAGAGCAAGGCAGGCGGCTTCACAGAGTAGGTGGTAGTCTTGCAGGCACGCTTCTAAACTAGAAGAGCATGCACCATTAATGGAAGTGTGGGAACTGGTGAAAGTGCAAAAAATGACAAAATTGGTGTGACAAATCCTCTACAATATCAGGCCAGGTGAGCAGATGGAATTCGGGTAAGGCGTCATTATAAAGCGTACTAGGTGCTTCAGAAGACAGTGTGGTGGAACGTGGAATAGAGGTTGGAACGGTGTAAAGTGCGGAAGGGAGCTTTCGCCGTTCGTCGTTTGCCGCCACACATAAAATTAGTAAGCGGAGAACACCACCAGTGAGAGGAATGAGAAAAGAAAAAAAGGAGAGTTTCCTTATTCTGGAGGTTATTTTTATTATTTTGTCTCAAATGGGTTTTTGGTATTCTATCTTGGGGTTTTTATAACAGATTTTACATAGTAAAATTTTTTAAAATTTATCCCGTAATTTTTCTCTTGGTTGAGAAGGGTTTTTCACGTTAAAAATCATTGTGCATCCATGTGTTCATTGTATTCATATTCTTGGTGGCTGACAGTCGACGGGGGGTTTAGATTTTTCCGCTGTGCTGAATCAGGGTATATCCGGGTCGAACCCCAACAAGTGATATTAGAATCAGGTTATAAACCTGTGATTTGATGGAGACAATGTCGAGGAGCTTGCCTTTTAGTGTGAATCAATTTAATGGGCAAAATAATTTTATCCTTTGGCAAAAAAGGGTGAGAAATATTTTCACCAGAGAAGGAACGGTAAAAGCACTTCGAAAGAAGGATAAGAAGCCGGAGAACATAACGGAGGAAAAGTAGCAAAAGAAGATGGATCTTACTAATTGTACGATCAAATTGTGTCTTACAGACGACACTCTTCAGGAGGTCGTTAGCTTGTCAGACTCAGTAGAGGTTTGGGAGAAACTTGAAAGTCGGTATAAATCCAAACCCTTGACAATGAGGCTGCACGCGAAGAAGCAATTCTATAACCTGCGTTTGTTGGAAAGGAAAAGCTTTGAGAAGCACTTGGACGAGTTCAACCGGATTGTGACGTAAATGTTGTCCCTTGATGAGAAAATCAATGAGGAAAACAAAGCATTGGTGTTACTGGCGTCCTTACCGGTCTTGTACGATCATATTGTCACAACGCTACTGTTCGGAAAAGACACACTCAATTTGGATGAGATCATCACTTCCTTACTTACGAATGAGTCAAGATGGAGGGGAAGCGATAAAGCTTTAGGGGAGCTGAGTCTACTTGTGTCGACCAGTGGTCAGGGACATGGGAGATCAAGGGACTGAGGCGGAAAATCGGAGAGAAGCAACGACCGGTCCAAGCTTTTGAAGAAGACGTGCTTCCACTGTGGTAAGAAGGGCCACATGAGGTAGGATTGCCCGTAAAAGAAGCAGGAGCAGGAGGGCGGAGGCGAGTGTTAGGAGAGGCAGGATCATGATGATGATGATCGGGCCACTATCGCTCTCTGTGAAGACCTCCTAATTGTCCACGAGGGGAAAATACAGAGCCTATTGAGCCAGGAGACAAGTTGGGTGATGGATAGTAGTGCCTCACACCATGTGACACTGAGGAAGTCCCACTTCATGAGTTATACGCCCGCAGGCCACGGGGTATTAAAGATGGGTAATTGTGGTTCATCGAGGGTCGTTGGCATTGGAGATTTTTGCTTGCGGACAAGCAACGAGAAGAAACTCGTGATGAAGGGCGTGCGACATGCCCTGGACTTGAGGTTGAGTGTGATTTCAACTAGGAAGCTTGATGATGAAGGCTTCCGGACGGCGTTCAGAAACGGCCGGTGAAAACTCACCAAAGGCACCCCAGTTGTGGCAAGGGAAACAAGAAATCAAGACGTTACCTGATGAAAGGTTGGGTTTCCAATGATGATGCCAAGATGACCAACAGAGGCATTGATCAAGGTGGCAGGAAGAGGTGGTCGAGATGGAGTGCAAGGGAAAATAATTCAACCGCGGAGAAAAAGTCGAAAAGAAGTGAGGCTACTCCAAGTTCAGTGGAGCGGAAGAAGGTATCATTCAGACTTGTGGAGATTGACGCCAGGATCCCAATTGAACTAGGATCCCAATTGAGGGGAAGCTACCAAAAGGCAGGCGATGATGGTCGCCGGGTAAAGGCGAAGGTTCCCCCTCACAAGGTCGTGAGGAAAAGTTTGCTGGGTTTGGTCACTCTCTTGTGGGTAGTTCAACAACCGAAAGTGTCATCGGAAGATCATGCAAAATTTGTGTGAAGTTTGGAGTGCTGCAAACTAGTTGCAGCAAACAACCAAAGTGGCAATTGCCAGAGTGACATTTACTGGAGTGGCAAATGCCAGAGTGAATTCACCAGAGTGACAATTGCTGGAGTGAGCATTTGCCAAGAGTGACTAATTTGCCGAAGTGGGCAAATCTCGGAGTGGCAAATGTTGGAGTGGAAAATTTGCCGAAGTGGCTTTGGGCACCGAAGTGGATTGCGACAAGAGTGGATCAGTAGCCGAAGTGGTGCACAAGGCCAGAATGGATCGCGACTAGAGTGGATTGCTGGCGGAGTAGCTCTAAACGCCGGAGTGGACTGCAGCCGAAGTGGATCTAACCACTGATGCAAAGGCAGGCCCTGGGAGGACTATTTAGAAAGTTGGCAGCAGACTTTACAGAACAGTTAACTTTCTAGAGTTTGTAGACTTTGCAGAGCAGGGCAGGCGACTTTATAGAATAGGTGGAAGTCTTGCAGGCACGCCTCCAAATTGGCAGAACATGTGCCGTTAGTGGAAGCATAGGAATTGGTGAAGGCATAAAAAATGATAAAGTTGGTGTGACAAATCTTCTACAACATCAGGCCAGGTGAGCAGATGGGATTTGGATTAAGTACCATTATAAAGTGCACCAAGTGTTTCAGAAGACGATGCAGTGGAACGTAGAACAGAGGGTGGAACGGGGCAGAGTGCAGAAGGGAACTCTCACTGTTCGCCGTTTGCCACCACACTTGTAAAATCAGTGAGCGGAGAGTACCACCAGTGAGAGGAAGGAGAGAAGAAAAACAGAGAGAAAAAAAGGGATGGAGAGTTTCCTTACTCTGAAGATTGTTTTTTTTGTTCTGTTTCGGGTGGGTTGCTAGTATTCTATCTCATAATTTTTGTAACCGATTTTACACAATAAAATTTTACGAAATTTGTCCTGTAATTTTTCTTTGGTTAAGAAGGGTTTTCCACGTTAAAAATCATTGCGCATCCCTGTGTTCCTTGTGCTCACATTCTTAGTAGCTGACGGCCAAGGGGGGGTTCGAGTTTTTCTGCTGTGCCGGATCAAGTTGTATCCGGGTCGAACCGCTTAATGAAAAGGCATCATAATCATGAATATAATAATCTTCTAATTTTACAAGAAAGAAGATTTCACCATTTCATACTGTAGGCCATTGTTTAATGCTGCAGTAGATGCACAAACCTTCAAGATTGGAGCCCATGTCAGAAGCCAAGGACCTTGCAATTCCAGCAATTTGCTCCAGAGAAGTGTGGGCTAATGGATGAAAACATATGTGATCTACAACTCCGAGTCGGGGATGACTTCCACTATGCATATTAAAATCAATTGCTTCAAATGCAGCTTTAACCATTGCAAACACAGCACCTTTTAATGGGCATTTGTTCAGGATTGGCTTTGGAGGCAGCATAGAGACAAGGGTATAACCAACTCTGTTATATGTCTCGTCTTGGAACTTGTTGATAATAGCAGCTTCAGTGAAAAGCTTTGCCGCTTGTTCAATTGATTCAAGGGCAGCCCTGTTCCGGCTTTCTGAGATGTAGACTTTGCAGCAAGCAAGCATTAATTTTAACATTCTTCGTCAACCACTCTTCCTCAGCCTGCAGAAAAAAATAGAAGCAGCTTTAACATTATGCGGCAAACACAATATGGACACAAATTCTCGTGCAGGTGAGCTCCTGAAATAAATCTTCTGAATATGATCTCAAACGGACCATGCACAGATGTACAGATTAAAAAAAAACAAACATTATCTCAATACAACTGAATTACAGCATTTTCCTTATTGTGGAACTCCTTTCATCTTACTGAAAGACAAATTCATTCCTCACTCTTATAATGAATTTAGAAACTGGAAGCAGGGTAGGAGGAGAAAATGCATAAGCACCAAATTGCTATTGTCCTAGATGAAAACGAAGTTGAAACACCGGTTAGCTGCCACTGAATTGGAGCATAAAATTTTCTGGGCAACACAACAACAGATGCTGCGAGAACCATAAGCAGTATCAAGATCTGCAGGCTATTTACACCCTGATAAACTCATGAAAAGCATGCATAACACTCATGATCCTTCAGTAGTTAATAAGTAGATGTAACACAGTAAATTACATAATCTAGGAACTGAAAAATCAGAGTTCAGAATAAATATCACCAATTATTTCTTTTTCCTTAAATTGTCTCCCTAAAAAGATTACAATCCTGGAATCGTATACATAAGCAAACTAATTTCAATGCTACCTAACAACTCACACAGCCCAACAATTTCCTCTATAATTAATAGAAA
>JAOVVI020012769.1:0-12105 GCA_028571085.2 Nepenthes alata | reverse complement strand
GCGTTCAAATCCGTCCTGCGACGTTCGCATTTTAATTTCCCGAATGCTACAGTAATGGGCCTGAAGGCTTTGGGCCGCGTTCAAATCGGATTTGGGCCGCGAACGTAATCGGCCCGAATCCGATATTTAATTTTTTTATTATAAACATTGTAGCAGAACGACGTCATTTTTTATAACCGAATACGTTTCTACGAAACGACGTCGTTTAGAAACTCAAAATCGTAGCCAAAAACGACGTGTATTACTGCCGAAACAGAAAATGACGCCGTTCAAGTCGACGTCTACCTTCGTCGGTTTCACCCGAACCCGACAACGACCGACTCGACCCGATTCAAACAGCACCATACGAACACCATAAATGATGAAAAATATATGAAAATTTTGGAAATTAAATTTTCTATCGATTTTCAGTGCTCGTTTGAACCGAATCTTTAAAAAAACGAGGACTTTAGGTTTTTTCATGTTTCGAAAAAATCCAAAATTTTACATAACGGCAAAGGCAGAGTTGAAGCCCGTCTCTGATACCAAATGTTAGACATTAATGAGGCTAAAACAACTACTAGAGCGGAATATAGAATCAATTTTTATACCTCCCGCCATTTGCGTGCTCTGTTTTCAAACTTTGGATTCGGATCGGTTTCAAACTTCTGGATACTCCTTCACTCCTTTAGATAGTGTATTGCTTGAGTTGGGTGCCAGGGACAAAGCCAGAAGGTCCAATTTATAGGCGAAACCATCACTCGCCTCAACCGAGCGTTTCGTACTCAAACCGGCCAAAAATTAATAATTGACTTAATGGAAGAGTTTTCATCACTAAATAGACCACTAATGCTTCATCAATTAACTGAGTAAAGCGGCAAATTGTTACAAATCGATCGAGGAAGACGAAGAGGACGAAACCCTCTGTCGGCTCGAAATCGGCTCGGAAACGGCTCGATCAAGCCGACTCACGGCTTGACTCAGCGGCTCGCTCGGCTGATGGGCCGGCTCAGTTAATTAATTGGGCTGAAGCCTATATTCACTCCATACAAATCCCCCCAACAGTCGTAACCTACATGTTTCACGAAATTTGCCCTCGTCCTGGTTCCTTTAACGATTGTTAAATTGTCCGCATTCCATGTTGACACAATAAAATTGAGATGTTCCAAAAGACAAACGAAGTCAGATAAATAATTGTTCCATTAATCGGATGTAAAAAATGACATTTACTTAGATATAGTGATCAACGATCATAGTTAGTACCTTGATTTAGATAAAGCAGAGCAGGAAAACTGAACTAAGATAGTAACATAGACCTATGAAATATCTAAGCCAAAACGACAAGAGTATTGTATGTCATACCATCCATCCTTTCCCGTTCGACCTTTAGACGGCAGTGGCTCAAAATCATCAACCACCAACCGAGGGTATTGGCTCTGTGTGGATTGAAGAACGAAAAGGTACAACGGGCAAGAAAAGGTCTGGAGGAACAGCATTAGATTTTCACATTTTTTCGGGGGTGGGAGTGGCTAAGTGAAATGTAATTCACGACTTCAATATAGAGTAAATATTTTCAACTGAAGTCTCGCAGCTAAAAACTTCCAAATTTGGCCGAGGATGTAACAGCAGACTGGAGCTTGGACAGCTTGACAGCGTCAGCACGACTTAGGGTAGCAGCGGAAGCCACTGGCGATTTACGAGGAGTTCAGAATGAGAGAGTAGAAACGATAGGAAGGATCCAGAGAGCGGTTCGGAATTATGAAGATCGGAGACAGCAACACGAAGGCATATCAAATAAAAATCAATTTTTTTATCAATTTATTTTTTTATATATACGATTTATTTAAAAAAAATAAGAAATAAATAAAAAAATATAATATTCGAATAAAACGGCCATATCACGCTAAGCTCCTACTATTTTTGAAACATTGCTTATTATTTTTGAATTGTGGATTATATCTTTAAATAAATAAATGTTTACTAACAACATTCGCTTTTTCTTTTTTTTTTTATTACCTTTTTAGTTTATAAATCTCTGTTTACTAAAAACTTTATATTATAAAAAAAAATTAAAAGTCATGATATTTAAGACTAACATTTAATAATTTATGGACCAGTTCTCTTCCATAATATATAAAAGTGTAAGGCTAAGGGATAAATAAATTTCAATTTTTTACAGCAAAAAATCGACCGACTAATTTTATAGGTTATATCTACAAATTGAATATTTTCATATTTATTTAAAAGCACGTTAGAGGCCGATGACACCGTGAAAAGATTGGCAACCGCGGAAGACGATGCGGAAAGGAACAACATAAGATGATAGAGCAGGCACACTGAGGCATATTCCATGTCACAAGTTAACCTGATGGTGAACTCTTGACGCAAACACATAAATGGAGGAAGTAATCCGGGTTCAATAAGTTGTTAACGACCCACGAGAACGGTATCTCCAGCTTCGGTTCGATTCCGTGAACTCGGACAAGCTTGGCCTCATCGTTCCTGGCTCGGCAACCCAACGCAGGATGCTCACCAGCTGCCGTGCTTGCCACCTCCTCTTCGGCATTGTTCTTGCCCCTTGCATCTTCCGGGTAGGATACTTCTTCGACCTCTTGGCCAATTCCTTCCTCGCAGTCGAGTGACTTGTTTCCAAAGTACTCGGGCATTAGAGTCTTCATTGCATCACCTAAGCTGAGATACTTGCCTGCAATGCCAAGAAATTCACAGGTTTTTGCAAAAGCAAGCCTAGAAACTCAATTTCAAGGGTGTTGATTTTACCCTGATAACTTGAACGAATAGGATTATAAGATGGGTCAAATACATTTTAACATATCATTATAATCTTAGACGTATAAGTTGTTATGAAGAAATGCTCATCGGTGGAAGTACGATGATGATAACAGAAATTAGTAGATCGCAAATAAAACCATCTGGCAAATCCGCTAATTTTTGAAAATAAATGGTTGCGGGACGTCTTCAAATGATGTGACATTCTTCTATCCACCCATTCATACCAGTGGGGCTACATAAGAGATTGATGTTAGAAGAATACCCTTTAGCTATCCTTAAGACACTTTTGATCACATGATACCTTATATATCTACCTATTCTAACAGATTCACATAAAAATAAATGGATTGATAACGCCGAGGACGGCCAGATGGTGTCCTCCAAATATTTTTCCAAAATAAATAAATAGATGGGATGTCATATTAGAATGAATATTTAAATGGTGACCCTACAAAGATAAAAGTAGGGTGGCCTATGTTTACCTTCACCTTTGGGAATTTCAATGGGTCTGTTAATGTAAGAAACTTTTTCCCAACTGTCAACTTCAGGGGCATTTTCTAAATCATCAAAGTCCTCTGAAACAATCCTGATGTATAACCGAACCGGAATTCTTCCTGCAACAGGTTCAAACAACATCCCCACCAATGTAATTTTTAACATATTAAGGTAGTCAGAAGAGAGACAGCTAAAGCAAAATAGAAGTGAAGCATGAAGAGGCACACAAGATTATACAACCTAGCACAAATTCGAGGAATTTTACACCATAGAAGTCTCAGAATAATATGAATATAAGCTTACAGCACTGAGTAGATTAAGACTATTTTAACCCCATCTCATACCATAGAAAGTTTAATCAGAGTGGCTAATCAGTAGACCGTCTAATATTTAGCATTTCATAGATAGATATTCCATGAAGTTCCATGAACTAACAAATGGTCAATATCCAGGAACTAATTACCAGTGTCTAACAACTGCTGATGCCACTTCTTTGTGAGTGAGGATTCTATTTCCCACAAACTATACTACACGAGATGCCTACAAAAAGGCATATATACAATAAAACAGGCATTAGACTATAAGCTGCCATTGAATGGAGCTTTATTTTTGGCGTGGACAAACTGCCATTGAATGGACAACTGTCTATGTCATTCTAGCTTAGGCGCAGGCAGGCTATAGAAGGAGAGAGTGAAAGAGCGAGCTGCTTTTCTGTTCTTAACTGGACAAATTACCCACCAATGTGGAAGAAGAGTCTCTTGGCTCAAGTATAACTCAATTTGAAATTTACAATCTTTCCCGTAAATCCAATTCATATCTTTGTTTTGTGTGTTACCGAGAGAAATTCGATGTCTTTAATCTCAGAATATAGTAGCACATCCTCATTATTATGTTCTTTTTATCATCCCAGTCATTTCTTAACAATGCCTTCAAAATTGAGTGTACACAACTTACAAGAAATTACAAGCCATGGAAACACAAAACAATTACAAAGGCAAAACAAATATGTGATCGACAGTCAGAGAAGATTGCTCCAGCAAAATTGATCGGAGCAGCAAGAAAGCCAAAATGAAGGAAAGTTAAGAAAGGATTAGCAGTAAAAGAAAGTTAAGTCACAGCATTGATACTGCCTGTTTTGCATCTGGATGCCATCGTAGCAATTCAGAGGGATAAACATGGTAAATAAGTGCAGCGAACCAGTCACAGCATCCCATCATTGGCTCTTGCTATTTAATTAACAGAGGAAGTCCCACCCAGCCAACAAGGGATGGCACATAAGGAGCAATATGCTAGCAATGGGCCACCCCGCTGCGGTGTCCATCTTCAGATCATTTCCCATAAAGAAACAACATTATTTGTCCAAATGAAATCTGATATTGAGAATTCACCTGTTTTGTTGAGTCCAGAATTTTCGATATTGCCAACACAAGATTTAGATTTCTTCAAGGACGGATTCAATTTTGCAGCATACTCATCTTCAAGTGCTCCAAGTTTAAGTTTAGATGAGACCCGGAGGAAGACGTCCAAGCTACCTGCTCAAGAATCTATCAGTAGTTAGAAATGGAATACTATAACTGGTGGAAGTAGATGAAATGGGGAAGATAAGGTTCTCTCAGAAACAAAAAGATGCTGTTAATTAAATGCTCAGCATTGATGTCCATCACTATTTAAGGCACAGATGATAAGCAGCATGCATGCATGAACTCCCTCTCTCACACGTTTGCACACACACACATGTACACAGCAGGGACATTACGTTGGCTGGTTAATCAGTTCATAGGCTACGCAGAAAGCTGGTCCAATAGTATAGGATTTTCAAAATATTAAGACCAACCTAGTTTGTTCCTATCTAAAAAAGGCCAACCCTAGAGCAAATAAACCAGTTAACACAGGGTAAGCGGTCACATCAGGACCGGTTTATCGGGTTTTCAGCTAACCTATTTATCTTACATTGCAATAGCACAAGCATAAAAATGGGGAAAAATTCTGTATCAGTTCCGTAAGGTGAGGCATAATCCCATTCTATGAGGATCTCATGCTCGGTCAATCAAAAAAGGGTGAAACAGTGCATGAGGCTCCCACACCATGAGATTTGGAGAGGGTTAGACCAATGCAGCTTTATTTTATTTCTTTGGTTAGAAGACATAACATCCAGGTCACAAAAGAATAACATTACCACCACGACAAAGCTTGCCTTTTTGTGAATAGTGAATCATGCAAAACAAAATGCTTCATTTCTCCTACTAATCAAAGAAATGCTTCAACCCTACAGCTCGCATGCATTAAGTGTTAATGCAAACACACATTAACATAAGTACATAAAAAATAGATATTGATCAGACATCTTAACAGCTAGATTTTGATATCTAGAACTGGAACTACCAATTTTCCATAACATTAACAGTAGTCTCATTTGGTTACTATAAGCGGCAGAATGAAAGCTGACAGAGAGAATTAAAAAAAAGAACACGATGTAAAACTAGTTTTGGAGAGATACTAAGGAAAAGGATAACTGCATTTCCCCAGATGAGCTGGATTTATGCCTCAAAAATTAACTACAGAAGCCATATCTTCATTCCACAGTGAAAGAGAACAAGATATATACACATGGTTTTATACCTTTGAAAAGGTTCAAAATAGATATATACACATGATTTAATTCCCCTGAAAAGGCCCAAAATTGAGTTACCAGATAAGGTGCTTGACTGGATTGGGCTTGATTAAAAAATTCAATTCTTGTCCTTGTATTCAAAACACATGTTTAAATGCTTGAAGGATGAGATATTTTGACATGGTTTTATACACTATGATTTTGAATGAATGAAATTTTACTAACGAGAAAGCTGCCTGATTTGAACAGAGTAACTAGAGGAGAGAGGGAGATCTTCAAAGAGAGCGGGAAAAGAATAGAAGAAATTGGAGTGCCAACTCTGCATTTTTAGGTCACCAAATAGCAGTTGTAGTGGCTAGAGTCCAATATTATTTAGAGGTGGTTGCGTATTAAAGGATCTAGGATTGGATTAGGAGCAGAAAGAGGTCTCTTTTTTTTTTTATAAAACACTACTTTTCTTTTAAAAAATTTAGCTGCAGATTTTAAAAAGTGAAATAGCAAGATTATTTTATTGCAACCCAAAGGTCATCGGTTAAACAATTGACGTAACTGCTCTGCAGTGTGGGGTAAGACATTGTAAGGCAGAAAACTGGGCCACCCTTACATGGCAATGGCCATGTTTGTGTGGTGGCAGTGATGATGGTGGCAGTTTGGTTGGACATAGTTGTAAAGTTCGAGAAAAAGAAGATAAGTTCCCTCAAATTTTATTTATCATCCACAAAAATTCAGTGGAAGACATTTAGTCCTTCCAGCTTCATGTGGGCATGATGTCCTTCAATGAAAACAATAATATACTGCAATCCCAAATTCGGAAAATCAATAGAATAAATCCTCATCCGATAAACCACTCACCCCCAAAAAAAAAAAAATCCTCATTTGGTTATTTAGCCACTATATAACACACCAAATCCACCCGAATGATAAGTAGTTAAACTTCAATATACATGTTCCCTTAAACAATCCTCTCCAGAAGGAGGAGACCACAATAAGAAAGAAGAATAAAAAAAACAGAGGATAATGAAAACGAGGAATAGAGTTAAAAAGTCAAACTACAAACATCCATTTGACCCTAATGATTTACCATGCATACCATTTAAAACAGAGCGCCAAAGTTCCACCTGATCTGATTGGGACATGTTCATAATGTTCTTGCAATTCCCATTAATAATGTAGGCAGCCTGCAGGGGCAAAGACAATCAGTATAAGCATCTGATACTCAAGAGTACAAGCTAGTAACTGTAAGACAATTAAATTGCCCAAATAAGAACCACGCAACTTCACAAACTTTTGTGCAAGAAGAGTGATAAGAACAAGAATCAAAATTGTGATGCTAAACAATTTTGAAGTTACAATATGAAATAGCTTTCAAAAGAAAGCTTCACAAGTAAGCAGTGATATCTTGGAAAAGAAGTCAGAAGTCTATTAATCTTTCACTTCACTGGCTGTAAAAGTACAAAAGAACACCAAAGGGCAGGTCAATAACAATTTAGACAAATAGCAAAAATAATCCACTGAACAACATCAACCACATACTTCAAGCATTCTTAGATGTACTAGATCAATAGCTATAGGCTTCTCTGAAGTATTAAAAGAAAATTTTACAAGTGCAATCCTTTCACTTAACCCTAGCTGTAAGAAAGTCAAAATCATATGCAGTGACACGACTTTGTGAGTGAAGCAACTTTCAGTTAGTTAAATGTGGGTCCATTGTAACAGAATACTGAACCTCTATCTGGCTATAAACGTAGCAAATTGTAAATAAGTCATGTTAAACAAGATTCAACAGCTTTAAGCATTTTATTTAAACTCAAGGTTCCAAACACCAAAAATAGAATTTCAACACTACTCAGTCATGGGCATAAGCACAGGCACATAAATGTGTAAATGTGTTCATTAAGATAACTTTTCCATCCAAAGGGAACAAAGCATGCTGAGTCTTCTAACCCAGCACAAATGCAAGGACAAAATGGATAATTTGATGCAATCCGACCACAGCCAAATCATCAAGGGCCAAGAATCCAATTTTTTACCGTGAAAATTGGGTTGCCAAGTTCGGAACAATCATGAAAAGAATTTTCAAATGCTTTTCAACTCTATAATCAGAATGAAAGTACATGATGTCCAGTGTAGTGTGCCCAAGAAAGTGCATATCTAGATTTCTGGTTACACATGTATGGATGTACATGTAATTCATTACATGTCTGTCTGACTGGGTACTAGATGTGTGTGATTTGTGTATCCATACTATACCTCTTTCAAAGAGTTGATAAAGCTCCACTTTACAGCCTCTTCACCTTCACAAGGGATCAATATATTCGCTGGATATCCTCTAAAATGTACCTGCAGAAAGAAGCAATTTAAATAGACACAGAATAATAAATTTGGGCTGTTGAAGGAGGAGAAAGAGAATCGAATGCCTATCAATTTCTAAAATATCCATCAAAGTAGAGATTCCACTATCAAAACCAAACTAGATATCGGGAGAGATAGCCCTCACAGGAAAAGGCAAAGATATAGCAGAAACATCCCCCTCCCTACCCGAAAAGAAAAAGGAAAATTAAAAGGCCTAAAAGACAAATAAAGACTTACCTTTTGTTATCAGACATTAAGCGTGGGCATTTAAACATCCTGTGACTTCACTCTATCCAATAATCAAATAGTCCATCAATTATCAGAGAGACTTTCAGCTCAGGTAAACCCCGTATCTGTCTTGATTGTTAATGTGACTATCAAACAGTTCCTTAATTTTATCAGATCCTTTTAACTTCTTCTTCTCGACACTCTTCTTGATTATTATCTATAAAAGATAAAAACAAAGGAAGAGAGAGTCTGTCCAAATGATGGGGAAGAAACACATCATAATCAGATTGATTGGAAGCTTTCCTAAAGCTGTTTCTATGTTCTCTTAGAGTCATTCACATGGATTTGGTAAGGATAAGTGACTCTGATGTAAATATTGGAAGATATGAACCGGCATTAGGGCCCATTGATACCGATATTTTCTAATACTGTGGTAAAATCATGACATGTTGCTGTGTCAATAATATATTACGATATATCGACAAACATTCAAAATATCAATCAATTTAGCCCTGTTAACTTACGATTCTTAGAGTTTTTTTTTTCTTTTAATATATCTGGTATTATATGGCCACGACCGATACTGATATTTCTATCAAGGTAAGTGTGAACCATTTTTATCTCCATAAAGTCCAACCTGGCAAAACAAGGTGTTCTTTAGAGGCAAATAGGTATTTAATGAGCAGAAGGTCGGAACCCAAATGTGGTGACCTAAGGATGTGAGGATAACATCGTCCACTACTGATGTTGTTGATTGTGTTAAGATATAATGTACTTTTTCTTTCCCATAGAAATTGAAGAATATTGTACAGCTTCTTAAGTATCCAGAAAGCAGCGGCTTATCTTTTGAAGATCAGGTGGCAAACAAACGATATGGCTGCAACTTTCAAACTACCGAGACTACTCTGATTAATATTAGTCTGCAGGATACAAAAAAGAGTTTCATAGTAAGGGATAAAACTTATTATCAACTCTACAAAATTCCAAAACCAATTTCTTCTCTGCTCATGGTCAAGCAAAAGGGAGAAAAGTTTTCAGATAATGATGATCAAGCTCAGCATCTTCCAGATTAGATGGGGTTAAAATCAGTAGCTCCCACTTTCCCAGGGAATCAGAATCGGGAATCCTGGAAACACTTGCAGAAAGGGAAAAAAACCAATGGAGGGAATTCGAACAATCTTAATTATATTTGTCGGACTTTGAAGACTGTTTTTCTTAGAAAGAGTTTGTTTTTTGTTCTTTATATCATTTTGTTCAATATTTTTGGAGAACTCCTCACCCCATATGATTCAACTCTTTCTTTTTCTCTAAGATTTCCTATATATCAAAATTGTGCTTTATCATATGAATCTCAACTATTGCTTGTCATGCAGAATTTACCCGCCTTAATTTTAGCTCAAATCCTTCTTCCACGTAGACACTATGTTTCTTTTGGATTTAATGCATAATACAATAGACAAAATTTAATGCATAATGCAATAGACAAATACGTGTTCAAAACTTTGAGGGGTAAAACTGTGGAAACCTAAAATGTTGTTTTTTTTAAAAAAAATTCTTATGTAGTAACAGTGAGAAAATCTGGAATCAATATAATGGTCCCTCAACTTTTATAGAACATCTCATAGCTTTCAACAGTTTCCCTTTTGTTTTAAAAGAAAGCTATCAAATCTAAAGAACTGAACATAACTAGAGGTCTCCAAGGTTTTATGCGGTGATGATCCCTATAGCTTTCCTGTGACGATCCAGATTCTAAAAAAATAAAAAATCTCGATTATCGAGCCAATGTGATCAAGGGACCTAGAAAAATTGAAGTAACCAAAGGATCCAGCAAAGTTGAGGGTTGCCCGGTTAACACATGTTGACCGGAAAGTTTGGAAAACATAAAATCCGGTCAACGCATGTTGACCAGAAAAATTTGAAGGAAGGCAATCCGGTCAACGAATGTTGACCGGAAAGCTTTAGCACGTCAGAATGGCCATGAAGCCGGAGTGCATTGTGCGAAATAAGGACGAAGTGGCTCCAAAAAGAGGCACTCCGTCCAAAAGGGCGCACTCCGTCCAAAAGGGGCGCACTCCGTCCAAAAGAAGCACTCCGTCCAAAAGGGGGCACTCCATCCAAAAGGGGGCACTCCGCCCAAAAGGGGGCACTCCGTCCAAAAGAGGCACTCCGTCCCAAGGCACTCTGTCCTTAATACTCCGGCATCTGTTCGGCTAAACAAAGAATAAAACCTTAGGATTCAACTACGCGGCGACCAAATGGAGTGGGTTAACTAATCTAGTTACTCCACCTACCCTCTTCAACCAAGTACAAAGTAAGTTACCTACCCCACTTACCCCCACCAAATCCCTCCCTATATAAACCCGACGTCAGGGGCTGCGGCAAAGTGCCAGCAGCAAGGAGGGAGTGAAACCAGGGCGAAACCAACAGTCCGGCGAGAAGAAAAATTTGAGTCAACTGTCAGGTAAGTGTACTCCGGACGCTATTTTTCACTATACTGATTTTCCATGCTTTAGAACTGTTGAAAATGCTCTAAAATATTGATGTTGCATGATTGAAATATATGAAGCATGTTTTCCTCAATTAATCGATTAGATTGTATAGTTATTGTAAGTTATTTCAGACGCTGCTTTTAAGTTCACGAGAATATTACTCTGCTTTGAAATTTATGCTTTACGGTAAGATTCTTCGGACGCCACTTTTTAAGTTCAGATTTAAGAATGTTGCAAATGCACTCTCCGTTTTCTAAGTTCAAAGGTACTCCGTCCTTTAGGAAGAAAGAAAAAGTACTCCGTCCGTTTAAGAAAGAAGAACTCCGGCCTTAAAATGAACTCCGTCCTTGAATGTAAAAAGGACTCCGGCATTTGTAAAAAAAAAGGGCACTCTGGATTTTAGATGGAAAATGAGCTCCAGATTGTGTAAACAAAGAAAACTCCGATTTTTGTTAAGAAAAAGGAACTCCGGATTTTATTTGAAAATGAGCTCCGAAAATTTGATAAAAAAATGAACTCCGGATTTTAATGCAAAAAAATAAACTCCGGCTTTGAACTCCGTTTTTGTCGATAAAGAAAAAAGGGAGAATTTTGGATTTATGAGACTTTGGGTTTTAAAAGTCCGCCGTCTCCTTGAATGGAAATAATTCTGTAACCCTGGAGTTAAAGTAACTCCGTCTAAATCACTCCGTCCAGTGAGTGAAACAAACTCCGCCTCCCTTAAGAAAATGAGCTCCGTCCCTGTTGAGAAATGAGCTCTGTCCCTGTTGAGAAATGAGCTCCGTCTCTTAAGAAGATGAGCTCCAGATTTTATAATAAAAAGAACTCCGATTTTTGTTAAGAAAAAGGTACTCTTGATTTTAGATAAAAATGAGCTCCGGATTTTGTAACAAAAAGAACTTCGGTTTTCGTTAAGAAAAAGGTACTCCGAATTTTAGATGAAATGAGCTCCAGATTTTGTAACAAAAAGAACTCCGATTTTCGTTAAGAAAAAGGTACTCTGGATTTTTGATGGAAATGAACTCCGAATTTTATAAAAAAAAAGGGAACTCCGGTTTTAAGAAAAATGTACTCCGTCCTATGAGGAAGATGAGCCTCGGATTGTAATTAGCTCCATCTTTTATGAAAGAAAGAACTCCATGTTTTGAGTTTACGCACTCC
>JAOVVI020012768.1:0-12105 GCA_028571085.2 Nepenthes alata | reverse complement strand
ATATGCTATTCTTGTCCTATATCTTGCTGAATGTTCAAACCTCACGTTTTAAAAATGTGCCAGATTCGCATAAATTCTTATCCTCACAACTCTCTGGATGGAGGTTGCTGTTGGTAACAGCTTAAACTTAGTTTTTCTCAGTAAGTTACTTTTAGAACCTAACTAGGCAGCGTTTATGAAGTGCCAGATGACTTGTTTTATCTTTAAATACACGCTTCAGCACATGCATGAGGCAGTATCAATTGTCCCCATTACTTGTTTGATGAAAGTCCTCAGTGAAACTTTATTTGGTCTAGCGATCAATCTTGCTGATTTTTCATGGCCACATTACCTAGTTCTTCCACACACATTCATATACACCAATACTACTATCACATACACCTACACTGTTAACACGCATCCTCATATTACCAACATACACTATAATAACACACACACTACACACACTGGTGCACACCCACGCACATATAGTCGGCACCCCTCACACACACAAAGCAGCGCACACACACACCTACACGCACACGGCAGCACCACTATTACATTGCTAGCACACACAGAAGCTCTCTCACACATTGCTCACACTGCCAGCACATTTCCTCCATTACAAACACCCCACACACTCGGCTATACACACATAGACAGACAGCAATACAAATGAGCATACAAACACACACCAACTTATATACATACATACATAGAATAAACATGTATATGTATTTATATACAAACCCACACACATATGGCTACTCACACCCACGTTGCCACATATACCATTTTCATGCCGGTTTTGCAAAATAGAGCACCACCCTCTGTTGTTCACATTTAGTCCGATTCTCAGGAATTTTCAACTTTCACTTCCAATTATATAAATAAAGAGAAATTATAGCATAATATCATAATTTATCAAGCCCTAATTTTAGCAACAACCCTTAATTTTTTCAGTTTCCAATGTCATTTGAGCCGTGGCTCTGTCTCACCCATTTTCTACATACCCAACCATTTCTTCCAAATTGCATGAAATTAGGATATGCGAGCATCAATAATAGCTTTTCAAGGAAGGAGGAAGAGAATGTTTGTGCAAAGCATGAAAATTACTTACAAAAATAGGAAGATTACTTGCGTAGGAATCTCAAATCAACCTACCTGATTAGCGAGAAATGCCCACAGTGGCTGCATCAAATAACCCTGGCAACAACCCATGGCGACAACAGAGGCGACTACACTGACAATGGTAACAACCGTAGACTTCCAGCTATCTCGCTGGTTTTGCTCGTAACAACCCTCCAAAGAGGAGAACGAGGGCAATGCTTACTTTTAAAGCAGATGGGGCAACAGAAAGGGAGTAAAACAAAGGTGGCGACTAAGACGAAGAAGGAAAAATGGCTATTCTAACTGATCAGCAGGAGAGGAGAAATCATCGCAGTAAAATCGACCGATAGTTTCTCCCTTTTTTCTCTCCTTCTTCGTTCAATTCCCTCCCTGTTTCTGTTGGGGTTAGATGGTGTCTGACTATTCCACAAATAGATACAGTAAAGGAATGAGAAAGAAGAAGAAAATGAACACCCATATTTTTACGTGAAAAACCTTATCAAATAAGGAAAAAATTACGGGACAATCTCTCCACGGAATCAATTCTACCATGTGAGGCGAAGAACAATTTTTACTGTTACACAGTCATAAGAAAAAAAATGAAGAACATGGCACAAACAGTACATTATGTGTTGCCCACAATTCTCTCATTTCTTCACTGTTTCTCTCTCTCTCTCTGTTTTTCACACTTAGACTCTCTCACATATACCTAGCAAGTTCATCTACTTGCTTTTAATATAGAGGCCCATATTCAGCAAATTTAAAAAATATTCTATATCTACCGATAAGATCTGTCCTTACCAACAATATAAATATGCTCTGTGTAAAAATGGCTCATCTATAACCGTCTGAGATCATGTGCGTTCAGAAGATCTGCTAAGTTGGAAGCCTTATGGATTTCTTTGGCGGACGACCAACATTCCACTATCCAACTCTTTCATAAGGCCAGTTAATGCCCATTGACCGTCCTCTTCATAGTGACGGACATTTATCCGTTTGGAATCCTTTAGTAATATTAGGTGACTCATACTGACAACCGGTCAATATATTGACCGAAAATTACTGTCCGTCCAAAACATTCCGGTCAACATAGTTGATCAAATTTTCTTCTCCGTATCCTGTGCATAGTAGCACACAAGGTCCATGTGCTTCGTCCAAATTCTCCGGTTACAAGGATTTTCACACGGGAGTGATTCCCAACAAACTTTCCCTTACAACCGTGAGGAAGTAATATCTGTCGGCCCAACCAAGTTGTAATAAGATTCATTTTTACCATTTGGTAAAATCTTGGTCATCATATCAGCTCCATTTTTCTCAGTGCCGACTTTCTCCAGTGACAGTAGACCGATTTCAAGCACGTCTCTCACCCAATGATATCGAACGTCAATATATTTTGATCTAGAATGGAATAAAGAGTTCTTGTAAAGAAGTATAGAACTCTGACTGTTACAAAGTACCTTATACTTTTTATGTTTAAGGTCTAATTCTTAAATAAATTTTCTCATCCATGACATCTCCTTATAAGCTTCTGTCACTGCGATATACTCGACTTTAGTAGTTGACAAGGTGACGCACTTCTGCAACTTGGATTGTCAAAAATTGCACCTCCCACAAACTTCACTAAGTACCTTGAGGTAGACTTACGGGAGTTAATATTCTCAGCCATATCAGCGTCCGAGTAGCCCACCAACTGTGGCTTGTCACTTCGAAGACATAGTCACCTCTTGGAAGTTCCTCGGATATATCTCATGATCCACTTGACAGCGGACCAGTGCTCCTTTGCAGTATTTGATAGAAACCGGCTGAATGTGCCAACAGCATGCACTATGTCTAGTCTTATGTACATTATCAGGCTTCCCATAGCTGAGGAATAGGGGACGCCTCTCATATATATCTTCTCTTCGTCTGAGGATGGACATTGGCGAGTGCTTAGCCTGTAGCGGTTTGCTAATTGTGTGCTCACAGGTTTTGACTTGTCCATATTGAATTATTAGAGCACTTTCTCAATGTAACTCTCTTAAGACAGCCATAATTCTTTGCCTTTCGATCACGGATAATTCGGACGCCAAGAATTTACTTCGTCGATTCCATGTCATTCATGCCAAATGACCACCCAAGTTACTCCTTCAGCTCCTTTATCCGAGCACTGTGGCGTCCAATAATCAACATGCCATCCACGTACAAGAAAAGGAAAATAAAATCGTTACTGGAAAACATATGTACAAATATATAATGATCACAAGTAATCCGCCGATACTCTTGACAAGCCATAATCGACTCGAACTTCTTGTATCACTGTCTAGGAGCCTACTTCAAACCGTACAGACTCTTTTTCAGACGACAGACAAGTTGCTCATTCCCATTAATTTTGAACCATTTCGACTATTCTATGTAAATCTCTTCCTCAAGTTTACCATGGAGAAAATCCGTCCGAACATCTATTTGCTCCACCTTAAGGTTCTAAGTAGCAACCAAACCCAGCACAACCCGTATGGAGAACATCTTCACTATTGGAGCAAAACTCTCATCAAAGTCGACTCCCTTTCGTTGACTGAAACCTTTCATCACTCGCGTGCATTGTACCTCGACTTCATGGTATTCTCATTTGTTTTGAATCAGAAGACCCATTTATTTTTTAGAGCTCTCTTCCCCTTAGGAAGTTTGGTTAAATCAAAAGTGTGATTCTCATGAAGAGAACTCATTTCATTCTTCATGGATTCCAACCATTTTTCCTTACTCTCGTCCTCTATAGCCTCTTCAAAACTTACCGGCTCTCCGGCATCAGTGAGCATAACATATTCACGGGGTGACAGACAGACGAACGACCGTCTGTTTCGTGAGGATCATATGACAGGAATGTTCTCGGCCGATAGAGGGGTAATTTCATCCTGGTCCTCATCTAGTGCCGTCACGACCTCATCATTATCCTCCGCCACTTCAGGATCATTGTCCTCGTCTTCTAGGAATACCGGACGGATAACTTTGACACTTATTTTGTCTTTCTGCTGAACATTACACTTGGCCTTCTTGCTAATATCCTCGATCATTTCATCTTCAACAAATGTTACATTCCTTGATTGGACAAGTCTTTTTCCAGTTGGATCATAAAATATGTAACCCAACTCATTTTTTCCATAACCCGAAAAACGCACTGTATCGTCTTTGGCTCAAACTTAGTCCTTTTATCCTTTGGGACACGAACAAAAGTTTTGCATCCAAACACTCGCAGATGGTCATATGATAGTTCTTTCCCCGACCACAACTTCTTCGGCACTTCACCCTTCAGTGGTTTGCTGGGCGGCCTGTTTATGATATAAGCCGCCGTCTTCAATACTTTGGCCTAAAAAAATGCAAAAAGTTTGGCTTCCGAGAGCATATAACGTACTCGCACTAGAAATGTACGATTTATCCACTCAGCCACTCCGTTCAATTCGGACGTCTTTGGTGGTACTTTCTGATGCCTAATACCATGTGACGAACAATAGGCATCAAAATGTCCTATGAATTCGCCACCATTATCACTTTGGATGCCATTCAGTTTTTTCCCCATCTGACGCTTAATTAGAGTATGAAATTACTTAAATATACCGAAGACTTGGTCCTTGGTTTTCAGTGGGTAGACCCACAGTTTTCTGGAATAATTATCAATGAAAAAAATAAACTATTGGGCTCCACCAAACGACTTCTCTTTAAACCGTCCATACACATCTGTGTGGATGAGATCAAGTATCTCCGTCTTTGTGGAGGATGAGTCTCCTTGGAATGAAACTCTCCTTTTCTTGTCGGCCAAACAGTGAGGACACGTATTCAGTCCGTCCTCATTTAGTCCGGGGATAAGACATTTCCTGGCCAAATGACACAGTCTACGTCCACTCATGTAGCCTAACCTCCTGTGCCACAAGTTCTCAAACTCCTTTCTACTTACGCATTCCATCCCCAGCCACTGCACATGCCTTCATCATATACAAGACGAAGCACTTTTTTTTCTCTTGCCATAACCAGAGATCCTCTGGTTAGTTTTCACTCACTTTCATAGAAAGTATTACAATAACCTTCATCATCCAATCGGCTAACTGAGATGATATTGAGCCTGATGTCGAGGACATGTCAGATATCTTGGACATGTCAGATATCTTTTAACAATAGTTTTATCCCATTATTAGTAACCAGTACAATGTCACCCTTACCAATAATTTAGAATGTTCCTTTGTTACCCATCCTCATCACTCCGAAGTCTCTTGGAGTATAGGATGTGAACAGTCCCGTTTTAAACTTGACATGTAAGGTGGCAACAGAATCAATCACCCAACCGGACTCCTCGTCCGTCAGGTTTGCCACGTTCTCATCACACGCCAATTGGAGATCGCTTTCTATGACCACTGAGACAGAGGACTTGTCCTCATCCCACCCTTTTTCTACTTTCTTCTTTTTTGCATTTTTATGCTTCTACTTGAAGCATTGCTTCTTGATGTGGCCCTTCTTGTTACAGTGATGGCACTCAAGGTTTTAATACCTTGATCGAGATTTGCTGCGCCCTTTCTCTCCGGGCTTCTAGCTGCATCCTCTGCTCCTTTCCATGGATTCAGTCACAAGTACCTCAGATTGAGAGAACGGCGAGATCCCTTGTAACCACATTGACTCATTCACGAGTAAGGAAGTAAAAACCTCGTTCAACCTTAGTGTATCATTTCCAAATAACAAGGTTGTGACGATATGATTATAGGAGGCCGACAGAGAGGCCAGTAATACCAATGCCTTATCCTCCTCTTTGATTTCCTTATCAATTGTTGCCATTACTTGTTTGATAAAAGTCCTCAGTGAAACTTTATTTGGTCTAGTAATCAATCTTGCTGATTTTTCTGCTCATGGATGAGTCATTGCATGCCTTGAATGAAGAATTTGATGATCAGCAGCAACAAGAGTCTTTAACTCCAGATTTCACATATGCGGTTTCATGTACTAGTTTCAATATTCTTGCACCAATTTACAAGTGGATTAGCAGCGAGATATACTTCATAGTCTTTGATTTCGGCCCCTATTTTTTCAATTTGCAACTTTATCTGATATTTTTGTTATATTAATTTGTTAGCGTGATTCCATTTTCAAAGTTGTGAGAGTGAGTTTGGGAAGAGCTGGAGAAATCTCAATGATAATATATATTGGATAGGCTGCTTCAGTTAAGATCCTCCAACATATGTTTGCAGGTGTAGACTATTATCTTTATTTAGTGGCAACCTTTTTGGTTTAAGAGATTGTCTTCTCTCATATTTGGGTGGCCAACAGTTCTTTATTTAACTGTTTTATCTTCTGGTATAGAAAATCTAAGTGGGAAATGAAGAACTGGTGGAGATTTATGAGAAGATACTTGGTGATACTGGTTACTGAACTTATAAGCTCTCTCGCACAAACAATCGTAGGGATGGTATGGCCTATTTATTTAATGTTTATTTGTTGGTACCATGCATTCCATATACTAGCCTAATTGCTCCATGTTTAGAGAAATTAAGTCGTTGAGCTTATTGAAATTTTAATTTGTTACAAAACTTAATAAGTTCACATTGTATTCTCTTTTTTTTCGTACAAAACTTCTATTCTATTTCTCTCAGGGTCAAACTAGAACTATTTTCATGAATTATCAACATAGGATAAAAGACCAAGATGATGGTGTCGTATAATATGATAAATAGTCAAAGAAAACTTATTGTTGGGGTATATTAAATTATGGGAATTGCCTTTTGCTAGTAAGGAAGAAGAGACTTGCACCATTTTGGAACATTGAGGCAAAGAGATTGGAGGAGTTCTAGCTGCAGGGATCATGGCTTGAGATGTTGATACAAGGATGGAGAACTTCAGAATCATGAATCGAATGCGAACTATAATAGTTTTGTTTTGTTTTGTATTTGTTTAAGTTTTACTTAATAATTGTTTGAATTTATTTTTTTATTTTAAATTATTTATTGACAGAAACCTAATAATATTATATATCAACTCAATTTTATTGACAATTAAGGATAATATATGACAATATAACATTGATCTACAATAAGAGCATCTTAGAGATAATATTCCATAATTAATTATATTTCATAATTAATAATTAAATTATAAAATGATACTATTAATATATAAATTATACATAAATGTTAACAAAAATCCAATTAATATATCTTTTTTTGGTCAATAGTTAACACCTTTAGTCAGGCCTCTTTTTATAATTATTAATACGCTTTGGATTCCAAAGGCTTAGCAACCTCAGCATGTTGATCCCCACCACCTCCAGAAGGATTAGTGACCACAACCTAGCATCTGCTACCCAAACTCAAGCTTTTGGATGGATGATACTGAAGCAGATAAGGAGAGACAGCGGGGGAAGTCCCCCTCTCACTATGAGGTGGAGGATTGGACACACATTCCACTCGTCTTCAAGACAACACAAACTATTAAAGCCGTTAGATATAACCACCCGATTGCTATGCAAGTCCTTCGAAGCATTCATACCACATTAGGAAGGGCTGAGATCAGTGGGGGGTCAATTGGCTTTCCTGCACCAGTAACAGATGAGCAGTGAATTATTACATCTTCCTTAATATTCGTTTTACAAACAGAAGTACAGTGACCATCGAACATTACAACGAGAGCAGAAGGAAGGCTTCAACATGTGTTCCACTTTGACCACGGTAGAGTACTCTTCACCAGAAACTGGGTAGACTCTAACAACCAGCTCAATCGTATTCGGAAGCTTGGTATTAACCTAAACATCAGCACAAATATGAGCAAATGCAATCCTGGATAAGTTGTCCGTTTGGAAATACGCAAACAACTGAACACCAATTGCATTACCAACTTGGATGAGACCATCTTTTATCTAGAACTGAAGGGGTAGATTGAACAGTTTAACCCATGTAGGAATGTTCATATGGACATCCTTGAGAGTCATTTCCGGTTGCTACACTTTAATGAATATAGAGCTACTTCTGAAATTTTAGGGGCCTCCTTCACAAACCTTTAGCAAACTCTCTATTAGACAAAACGTGATACTGTATTTTCCTATTTTCATATTTGTATTATTATAGTATATATTGTATTTTATTTTAGGGTCTGTATTTTGTATTTAGAGTAGGATTTATTGTTGTTTTAGGCAAGTATTATATTTACTTTGTAAATAAATATCCTCCCCTCCTCGTGCAATGTGTGTTGTAAATGTCTGACGACGCTCCGCAGAGCAATCAATGAAACGGCAATTTTACTTTCCTCTTCCTTCTTCGATTTTGCTTCTCGTCTTCTCCTTCATGTAGTCTCGATTCTTCAAATCTCCAGATCTCCTACGTTTTCTTACATGGTATCAGAGATATGAAATCGATGCCTTCTCCTTCCGACAATATGTCCAACGTCGAGATTTCTGCGGCCGCTTGCAACCCTACTCTCTTGCGTTTTCAAAATTTTTCAGATCCCACAAATCCATTTCGCCTGGAGCCCAGCGATAGCCTTGCCGTTACTCTAGTCGCCGATTTATTCACCACCGACAACTACTCTACCTGGTCCAGAACCATGCGTCGAGCTTTGAGGGCCAAAAATAAACTTCACTTTATCGACGCACTGTTCCGAAACCCATCGATCCCAACGATCCCCTTTTTGAAGCCTGGGGTCGGTGCAACGATATGGTTGTATTTTGGATACAAAACTCCATCAGCCCATCCATTAAAGCTAGCGTTGTATTTGTTGATGACGCCTTCGAGATCTGGAGAGAATTGCGGGATCGATTTACCTAGCATAATGGGCATCATATTTTTCAACTAAAAAAATCGTTGGCTGGTCTCTTGCAAGAGCAAGATCCAGTAAATATGTACTACGGTAAATTGAAAACAATTTGGGATGAGCTTCTCATATATGACACCATCCTAGATTGTGCATGCGGTAAACGAAAGGTGCTCATCGAGGGCTATCAGAGGGACTGCGTTATTCAGTTTCTAACGGGTTTAAATGATTCTTACATTAACGTTCGGGACCAAATTATGTTGATGGATCCTCTTCCATCCATCAACAGAGTCTTCTCTGTGATACAGCAATAAGAAAAACATCATCATATGTTATCCTCTGTTCACACCGAACCCATGGCTTTACGGGTTGTCACTAACCCTAAGAAATTTGTAAAACATGCATCGATGCAGAAGAAAGACATGCCCTTTTGTGTTCACTGCAGTGTCTCAGGACACAGCATTGAACAATGTTTTAAGGCTGAAAATACCGAAATGCCTATTTGCACTCATTGTAACAAAACGGGTCACACTGTTGATAAGTGTTATCAATTGCATGGTTTTCCTGCCAATTCGAAATCTCATGGTAAGTCTGGAACGAATACTTTCTCGGCCAATCATTCCAGTTTTAACACCATTACTGACCACGAAGGAAAAGAAGATGACAAAGTTGCCTTGACAAAAACTCAGTTCAGGCAACTCATGACTTTACTGCAGTCTATAGATCCTACTTTCTCCGCCCAAATAGCTAAAAAAATTGCTTCCCCTTTTGATTCCATTGGTGATCAATAAAAAAGGGGTAACATGACTGGTATTAATCTCTACCTTGTCCCTCCTGCTTGTAATAAAAATTGTATTTGGATTTTGGATACTGGGGCAACAGATCACATGATCTGCGACCCCTCTCTGTTCCTTCATAAACGGCCAGCTATTGCTTGCTCTGTGAAATTGCCCAATGGGAGTACAGTGCCTGTGTCTCACATTGGTGATGTTAAACTGTCTACCAAGATTATACTTACAAATGTATTATGCGTCCCCTCTTTCAGATTGATTTTGCTTTCTTTGAAAGCTCTTACTGCTTCTATTCGTTGTTGCACGTTATTTTTCTCTAACCTGTGCTTGATTCAGGACCTTACCTCCTGGACCACGATTAGGATGGGTGAAGAAAAAAATAGTTTATACTATCTGCGGAATAATGATGCGCATCCAAATTCCATGTCTGGCATTCTCTCCAAATTTTCGAAGCAGATTGTAAAGCCTTCTGCTAATTTTGTTTCATTACCGGTTGACTTGTGGCATTACAGATTAGGACACGTGTCCCATTCTAGAATTAAATTAATACATGATCCCGTTGTAAAAGAAGAATTATATTCCGTTAATAAGACTCCATGTTCTATTTGTCACATGGCTAAGCAACGTCGTCTTCCATTCACTCCCAGCATCCATAAGTCACATACCTTATTTGCTATGGTGCATTGTGACTTATGGGGACCCTTTTCAGAGGAATCTTATGACGGATATAAGTATTTCTTGACCATCATTGATGACCTTTCAAGAAGTACTTGGATTTACCTTCTGAAACAGAAATCTGACACAAAAGTGTGCTTAGAGTCATTTTACAATCTTATCGCAACACAATTTAATGTCAACATTAAAATTATTCGCACGGACAACGGGACCGAATTCAGTCTGGGAGATTTCTACAGTAAAAAGGGTGTTATCCACTAACGCAATTGCGTAGAAACACCACAGTAAAATGGTATTGTTGAACGCAAACACCAACATTTACTGAATTTAGCTAGAGCCATTAGATTCCAATCAGGCCTTCCACTAAAGTATTGGAGTGATTGTATTCTGACTGCTGCTTACATTATAAATAGAATCCCCACTCCCGTGTTAGAAAATAAGACCCCGTATGAAATTCTCTTTGGAGTCAAACCAAGTTATAATCACTTACGTATTTTTGGCTACTTGTGTTTTGCTTCCACACTTTCGCGGGACTGAAAAAAATTCAACTCCCGAAGTAGGACTTGCGTATTTTTGGGCTATCCATTTGGTGTTAAAGGTTATAAACTTCTTGACCTACATAGCCACAGCACATTTTACTCTAGGGATGTCACCTTTCATGAAAATACTTTTTCTTTTCAAAGTAACGCTGGAACTGCCCCTAAAGTAGACTATACTCAACAACCCTCTATCATCCCTGAATTTACTGTGAATCCAGGAACTATAGATGACAATCAACTTGCTATTGAACCCCACAATAGTGGAGAACAACATGCCTTAACCCCTGACTAGAGTCCATTGGAGACCACTCCAGGAGTTTTAGATTGCCATCCGCAACCCAGCATTCCCAATGATTCCATTCCACACTTACCATCTCCTATACAAGATAAAACTCCTCTTCGCAAAACCACTAGGATTAGAAAAGCTCCTGAATACCTCAAAGATTTTCACTGTAATCACGCAAACCAAACTACATTTATCCAAGCACCAGCGCCAAACATAACTAGCACACCTTATCCCCTTGAAAATTATATATCATATAAAAAATTGTCTCCAGCCTACAGCCATTTTTCTTCATTTGTCTCCTCACAAATTGAACCGTAAACCTACGCTCAAGCCATGTTAGATCCCAATTGGCACAATGCTAGACAAGTAGAGTTAAATGCGCTAGAATTAAATAAGACATGGACGGTCACTGATCTCCCCTGAGGAAAGAAAGCTATCGGATGTCGATACGTTTTCAAATTAAAATTCAATAGTGATTGGAGCATTGAACGATACAAATGTCGGTTAGTAGCGAAATGATACACACAATAGGAAGGAGTGGACTATCATGAAACCTTCTCTCTAGTTGCCAAATTTTACTTTCCTCTTCCTTCTTCGATTTTGCTTCTCGTCTTCTCCTTCATGTAGCCTCAATTCTTCAAATCTCCAGATCTCCTACGTTTTCTTACACTCTCAGTGTTTGAAAATTTGAAGAAGAAAAAGCCAGTAGAGTCACATAGAACTTTAACCAACCCATGTTAGCCTAAACCTTCTACGTAAGTGATTCAACTACCTAGAACTCAAGTCTTCTACCAAGGAAATGCCCAACAAAGGTGGACTATCAGTTCTTTACACCCTCAGTAGACAGAGCGAGGAGGATAATAACTCGTTAATCTCCATGGATTCATGGAGGGAAGAAGGAAAGATGGTTTCGATGACAAAATCAGCCCAACTTGTCCTATCCCTCAGAACCGACATAGGTTTTGGAGAT